>OMLF01019910.1:27294-57517 GCA_900302615.1 Holocentrus rufus
AAAATAATTTTTAATAAAACAGTGAAATAAGTCAGTCCATTGCGTTATGATCCGTTTAACTGAAATGTTTAGGCAAAACAGATGTGACTGAAATAACAGGCTTAGCAGCACAGTTATACAAGTAATTCAACGGAAACAACCATGGTTACAAAAATATCAAAATACTTTGCATAAAAAGTGCTTTAGTGTTAAAATTACAAAACGTCACTCAGCGATTAGCTGCAACACATTTTTTTTAGCCACGACTGTCAATGCCATCATAGTGCCATAATATACAACTCAATATATTTTTGCTGCTCTCTTCTTGGTATATTGCACTGGTGTGAGGTACAATAAAACATAAGCCGGCTGAAAGATGCAGGCAGTCATATACAAGTAAAAAATAAGATAGCATATTTTGTGGTCACTTATAGGAATGGGCTTGTCAAACTGACAATCATACAGGCATATACAATGTTTTTTCTTCTCATCTTTATATATATTTATAGGTATTTCTAAATAAAATTTTCACAACTGTGCTACTCAAGGTGCTTTCAGTTGAGTCCTATTTATTCTACCCGACTTTGAAAAGTTTGACACACAGTGTTCCCGAGCCAGCAGGAAAAGGTGCTCTCCATCTTGCATTTATATAGAAGCAGACAAAAACAGTAACAGTTAAGTGCTAGCAACATAAATCACCCTGGTTACAGTGAAATGCAATCTAATTGGTCATTATTTGAAAGTTGCACAGTTTATGAAATGAAGAGTGAAATTTTAATGGCACATAAATGAATGAAAACAGATATTTGATCAAAATGGCACCCATACGATCCTGCAGCTGTGTGAGTTTGCTGTAGAGAATTCTGCAAGGGATTTTGGGCCATGGTATCAATTTTGAGAAATAAGATAAGAAAACAAAGAAAAAAACAAGAACTTCAAAACATTTTTATGTTCAGCAGGCTCTTAAGGGCATAATAAGGTACAGTAACTTGTGACACTGTTTAAATTGCGCCTGTTCCCTATCAGGCTCCACCACCTCCTTTTCCATTCTGTTTCACATAATCCACTCTGCTCTTTCCCTGATCCCTTTACTGAGGGAGTGTGGTAGCTGCCGTAATGGATCATCCAGTCAGCTTCTGCCTAAGTGTGAGTGTGTGTGAGTTTGCGAGTGTGTCACTTGCGTCGGCTGAAGATGCTCTTCTTGGAGGAGCTCTTGTCTGCGGTGCTGAGCCCAATGAGGAGCCGGGCCTTCTCATCTTCCTCCTGCTGCTGCAGGCTGTTGTCTGACTTCCCTTCAGATGTCTTCCCCCGCAAGTCTGTGCCTGAAGCAGGTTTCAGACGCAGCTTCTCCTTTATCATCTGGATAGCAAAAGTTTACAATGTCACTGCAAATTTACATGGTTTCTATGGCTTATACTTAGTTCAACACTGCTTATTCTTTGTTTTTATCTATATATCTGTGAAATTAGATACTACTCAAGTTGCACTGATGGCTAATGGCTTCAGATTATCAACAAGGCACACTGATCAATCGTCCACCGATTGAATCCGGCTGATTTTACACCAGATCGGCTCAGACCGGAACCGGCAGGTCTGTCTGACTAAACAATCCAATTGAATTAGGCAATCCTGATGTCACACTGAGGTTGCTCTGACTAGCGAGAACATGAACATGTTAACATGCAGACAAGGAACCCGATTAATGAGAGTAACCGGGTTATGATACTTTACACCATTAATTATATGAAAGTAAAGAAAATTGGTATCAGCAGGTCAGGCTTTAAAAAAAAATTGGCAACTGGAATCGGCTAAGAAAAATGGACTCAGTGCCTCCCTAATAAACAATGTCGACAACAGACTGTGATGGGATTTCAAGCAAAATGTGATCATATGAACAGATGGTGTGAATGTGATCTTAATGTGACATATCATAAGGTGTCTGCATTCATTGTCTTTGTGGATTTTAAGTAGTGAAAATTAATTAAGAGATGAGTCAAGAAATTCCCTTCATGTACCTGTGCTACAAGAGCTTTCCGACTGTCCCTTTTCACAGCCATGGCGAAGTCCAGCCAGGTCCAGGTATTGTTGTGGTACTCCAAACAGGGCAGGACCAGGTTCAGGTCCTTCCAGTCCACACTGCTCTTTTCTCCCTGAGGACGAGGATTTTATACAGTGAAACATTAGTTTGAAGTAGCAGACCAACAGCAGAAAAACTCATTGCTCAGTGAAAACTGTATCAAGTATCATGTGCAGCAAGATAATGCTGCCACTGCAGAGTTTTAATGCTAATGCAAAACCCCGAGGCCCCAAACATTTCAAAGTGAATTAGCTAAGTACTAGAGAATCTTGAAGATGCTGTATTTCACAACCAATTGGGATCGTTCTGTATGAATGACCTGAACTTGTATGAGGTCAATTAAGAACAACAGTAACACAAACTTTGGCTACTAAACTATGGCTACTTCTATTCAACCTTATTATCCATCATCAATAAAAAGAGACTGAATTGAAAACAAAGGATGCTGAGCTCGTTAAAAGTGCTCAGATGCAGAGGAACCCACCTTATAACTAACACACAGGGGCACTTGGGGAATCTTAATGTAGATGAAGGAGTTGTTCATGGCAGCTCTTTCCTTCATCTTGTCGATGTCATCAACAGGATGCTATTGGAGGAGGTGAGAATCAACCACGTTATTACATTTTGTCTGTTGTTAACCTGGACGCCTGAGCAGAACAGAAGCAAAAAAAAAAAGCATGAATACCTCGGGCGGTTTTCTGAATGACCTCCTGACCCCGGTGGTGCGGTTCAGTCCCTGGGTGACACCTTTGCTGGGGCCCATAGCACCCATGGTGTCCTCTGACAGCTGCCGGGGCTTGACGGGGATACCTGTGATACAGAGAACCTCAGCATCAGCACAGTGGCCTCTGGGTGACTCTTTACCACACACCCAATACTCCCACTGAGGCTCACTGAAAGACAAGCGCGCACACACACACGCACCTCAAGGTCAAACCCTGAGCTGACAGAGCTTTTAAATAGCTTGGAGGGGTGGCATAAAATAGCAGTGGGCTATTCAATACCACACACACAAATGCCTGGCAGAGAAAATGGAAACTAGTATTGATTAATTTGCCCAGTATGGATTTCAGGCTGTAAACACACGCAGAGGATGGAGGCCGGGGGCCATTCAGCACACAGTTGTCATCTTGCTCCAGTTGACTAAAACGTACCAGTGGTAACCAAACGGAACTTGTCTTCCTCATCAGTAACTTCCTCCTCCTCGACGTTTCTTCCCGGGAAGAAAAATCCCATCATTCTTTTGAAGAACTGGTACATGAGCTGAATGGTGAGAGGCACCACATTCACCTGATGGAGACATTTGTTATTGCAAAAGTCTGGAATAAAACACAACCCAAATGTTTCAATCAAAAGCGGTTGCACGTGGCATTCTGCACCTCAAAGTGTTCCTTGACGGAGATGCCTCCCACAGGAGGGCGCACTTTACTGAAGATGCGTAAGGCAAACTGGCGGCCTGACTGGCAGGTACTCTGAGGACGGAGTACAACCTGTGAGAAAAATGCAAGTTAATTGCAGCTACATCACATTTCATGCACACGTCATCACTTTTTAAAACCTAACACGGGCAACTGATGTTACACAGCACGGTGCTCATGATGTTATGAACACAACATGGAAAGTACAACTGGATCGGAAGTGCACTTGTCATGAATCCTCGGTTGCACATGCAGCTATGAATCCATGGGTGTGCATGCAACACTGAATATCACACAGTCTAAAGAGCCACTGAGTGATCCCATCTGGACAAACAAGATGGAGTCAACACAGACAAAGTCCTGTCACTGTAGCAGCACTGTACATACCCTCACACGCTGCACAGAGGAAACCAAATAGAAGGTCATAAATTTAGGTCTGAAGACATGACGACAACATCCTTCAGATTTATCAGATGGAAGATTGTCATGATTGACTTTACAAAAGAGGCTGTGTCAAAAAACAATTTATGCTTTAAAAGAAATAACTACTGTAATATGTTTTTAAGCTTGTTGCATAAATAACGAGTCATGGTAATAGAAAAATAAAATCTGAGTAGTTGATTTACCTTGTATGCTGCATTGGGTAATAAGTTGTTCATTGTGAACCAGCCCAGCTCCAGGAGATGCTCTGCTGTGTCATCAGATTTGTTCAGCTGTAGGGGGAAAAGATTCAAAGTGTGATCTAACATAACCTCTGGCTGTGACAAAGTGTAATATCAAATTTTTCGGCCATGAGATAACACGTGATATTGCCTCCAAGTGGCAATTTTCTATTTGTAACTACGTTTCATGCATCTGGCTCATGCTCATCTCAAGAGAAACATCCAACAAATGCAACAGTGGAATGTGATGCAGACCATATTCCTGACACCATCGAGAAACGTAATCGAGAATTAGTCGAAAATAAGTAAAAACAAGAGCTAGAGAGATGAAGAGGCAATGCTTTTTTCAAGATATATACAAATATTAAAGGTTATTCCACCATTCCTTTGCAATAACTCCAGACAGCTGCGGCTCCTTGCTGTGCCCACCTTGCTGTACATGAATCTCTGCAGCTCCAGTTCTGCGATGCCGAGCTGGCCATCCTCCTCAGTCAAACACCAGCGAGCCTGCGCAAAGTAGATCTCTGTCCTCCTCACCACACTCACGTCCTCCGGTGGCTTTCGCAGCTCCAGCTTGTTTGCCCGTTGCAGCTGGAAGTCTTTGAAACACCTGGAAGACAGGAGAGGTAGAAGATGATGAGAAGACAAAAAATAGTTCTAACCTTGGAAATGTGCTCTACTGGATGAGTGATGATGGGTGAATGAATGAGGTGAGACCTGATGAGAATGTTGAGCTCTTCACTCTTCATCTGCATGTCAGTCTTCTCTTGGTTTAGCTGGTTCTGCAGCCTCACGTTGATCTCTGTCAGTTCATTCCCAAACAGCTCCTCTGGCTGCGCCTGCAAGGTGACAAAGAAAGCATATAATCAATGAATCAATCAATTTGCACTGCAAACCGAGCAGATCAGAGATACAACATCACTGTCCACCTCTCCCTGAACTTTTATATAGAGCACAATAAGCTGACAATAAATAGGTGGCATAGTTTATGAATCCGGCATGTTATTTGGGGTTTGACAACCAACAGCAGCTGTGGAAGATGTCCCTTGATGACATTAAGACTTTTCTTTCGCTTGTTTTAAGCTTCAGGAGAAATTTGTTTCGTTACATATGAAATTATCACTGGAATAACAGACATAAATTCTGTTTTAGGATGGATTTTCAGATTTAAATAGTGATTTAGAGAGTGTTACTATATGGCATGTTGTGACTCACCCTGATGTTGGAGTAAATCTGTTTCTCCAAGCGTCTGATCTGGGCGACATGTTGCCTGACTGCTTCCTGGAGGTGCAAGATGCTGCTGCGCTGTTCCTCGGGGTTACTGGAGATTTCCAGCTGGAAACGCACGCGCTGCTTTTTCTCACTGTGCTCCTGGACGCATCGCACCGCCATGAGAAATACACAGCAGAGGATGAAAGAGTGGTGAGAAAATGGAAATTGAGAGCAATATTTTGGACCATTGGGATTTAGGACCATTAGCAGACTGAAAAGCCGCAGCTGTCTCCTACCTTACGTTTGGGCTCCACGTGCAACAGCAGGTTGTTGACGATGTCCAGGATCATGGCATACTGGACGGGGTTGGTGGAGATCTCAAGATCATGGTGAATGAGGGTAAATGTGTCCACAGCACCTGGACAAAAAGAACAGAAACATCCTTTGAGCTCATGCTTTAATAATATTTAATATTTTTTTAAGCTGCATACACCTCTTTCCCTTACTTTTGAAATAAATATTTCTTCTATTTAAGCTGCGTGTGGCTGCCTGGTAAAGTTTCTGCAGTCTGATTCTTTGTGTTGAGTTCAAAGTTATAACACAATCAGGAAAGGATAGAGGCTTCTTCTCCTTTTGCATGAAACTAGCTGCGTTCTGCCCCCCATGAACACAGGTTTAGATAGGCAGATAGTTAGAGCTGTGAGCAGGTGACCACACACACCAGCCTGTTTTTTCAGCAGGTCCTCTTTCTCATGATGATTCCGTAGCTCTGGTGGTTTAATCTGTGTTGCCAGCTCGGGGTCGATGTCGTGGCTGTAGCCGATGTAGTACATCCGGCAGCTACAGCGGGAGATGATACGCTGCACCTGCTGGGTCTCATTCACCTGGGCTGGCTGGTTCCAGTCTGCACAGACACAGACAAGAAAATGTCATTGCAGTTAAAGTGGGTCAGTGTCAGACATACCGAGACAGCAGACAGCACATTATTACTCAACAAACATGCATATGCCATGAATCACTGTGTGTATTCAGTGTAGAGGAGATCTGGCCAGTGTCCAGCAGGATGTGGCATTTCACAGAAGCGGTATTAGGAGGTGACTACCATGTGGTGAGACAATCTTGTGTGGGCAGTGTCACAGTGTCATACCTGTAGTGGTGCTAACCATTCCTCCCACGGCCTGGCCGCTCTCCATCAGCTCCAGCACTGAGTCCAAGTTACGCTGTCTGTGCTCTTCTATGTTTTTCACCTAAACACAACCCCACCAAAAAAAGACAGAGTACATCAAAACAGGCACAGCTTCCCACTGTGGAGGAAGTAGAGTTTTTTTCAACTTCACACACTGTGTGCTGCATACTGCCACACTAGCATAACTTGGGAGATGCACTGTTTAAACTGAAAGCCATGGAGCAAGAAGGAAATGTACTCTACCTCTTTAGCTTGTGTGTGTGCTGGCTACTTAATAGTAACAATGATTTCTCAGGCCTATTTAGTGCCAGTTATTATAACTGCAATACCAGTTTTACACTGAAATAAACATGAAGATGAAACAAAACAAACAAAAAATATTCTGTCAGCAAACACAGCTAAATGCCAGGGCTGATCGGCCACAAGCAAAAGAGTGAAGTGAGAAAATGTATCATTTTAATGATTTTAGTAATATACTTATTTTAAGACATATTCAGGCCTATGAGACACTTTGAAATAACTGATATGTGAAGGCTGTGCTGACCTCCAGCCACAGCTGCCTGTCCTCGTGTTCAGAGGGGTTTTGCTCCATGGTGGCAAAGTACTGCATGCCGTCCAGCAGGCAGGTCCAGGTGGTCTTCTGCTTCAGGGTGTCGTTGTACCAGGCTGGGTGGTGCTCACACTGCAGCAGCTGGGCCTTGGCTGCAGACACCAGCACACAGCCGGCTGTCTCCGTGCCACGCAGCATCATCTAGGCAAAGCAAAACAGAGGATTGAAATGATGGAGCAACTAGACCACTAGCTCGTATAAGATGAGCTTACATGATGTTACAGTAAGGAAAACTGGAAAAACCTAAATCAACAAAAACAAACGTTCAAAGCAATTACCTGACAGTTGACCAGCTCAATAAACCAGTTGCGGTTATAGACATCATCAGTCTGACAGGCTGCGATGCCACACAGCTGGTCGCTGACACCTGAGTCCTCTTCTGAGAACACCACAAACTTATCCGTCTCCTCGATGAGCTTCTGGAGCATCGTTGTTCCTGCAGGATGAAGAAGGGAGGGATTGAAGGGAGGTGTAAAATAAATCTAAGAAGAACAAACTGCGGCCTTATTCTCCAGAGTCTACTAGTCAAATTCCTCACCTTCATTTTGACTCTTTTCAGCTCGGGTGGGGGTGGTCATGACGGGTGTAGGAGGGGCCGTGGTAGGAGAGTAGTTGGAGGGAGAGCGTTTGAGCTTCTTGGCCTGCAGCTGTGTGTCGATCCTCAGGCCCTTCAAAGCTTCAGTGGAAAGGTTCCTCTTCAGTACAGCTGCCTTTTTATAACCGTCATACAGCCCAAAGGCTATGTTTCTGTTCGTGGTGGTCCAGGAGGCACGCAGGTCCACCAGGCGCAGCTTGTGAGTGTAGGAGGCATTGCTCTCATCCTTGGGGTTCACCTCCTGTCAGAATCATATAAAAAAAACATTCTTCATGTCAAATTTACAGACATATGAACTTTGTTTTGACATATGACTATGCATATTAACAACTTTGCCTTTGGCTGTTTATTTATTTTGCTATGTCTGTTATTCTTGCTCTTCTCTTATGTTTCTATCACGATTACAATTTCATTTCATGTTTTACTTGCTGTTATTTTGTGAAGCACGCTGTGACCTTTGTTTTTGAAAGCTGCTATATAAATAAACTAAAAAAGATCATAGCCTTTGATTTTAAGTAAGTCTGACAGGCATATGAACAAAAATGCAGCCACAGTGGAAACCGAGCTCGTACTCGACCCTAATCAGTCACTCAGAGAAACAGCTGGGCTCGTACCTCTTCCGTGCGGTTGCTCTGTCGCTGGTAGCTCAGAGACGACAGGCTGAGCAGGTGAGTCTTTTTCACCTGGGCGTTGATCTGGTGGTCGGCCGTCTCATCCCAGGTGGAGGCCATCAGGTGAACGGTCACCTGTGACAGCTCACTAACCATCTGAGTCACGTTCCATTCAGAGATCAGTCTCCTCATCACAGTGCCAGCTAAGAGATGATATAAACACACACAGGCATAGATAATAAACAAATGCAAACTACTTAAGGTTATGCTGGGAAGTCATTCATCTGTATGTATGACTAATTTGTTATTTCTGAAACAGCATCATGCTCTTACCCTGTGGGATGAGTCTCTGTGCTCCTCTAGTGAAGACATGCCCCTTGTTGCACTCCACCTGGATGCCTCTCTGCTGGGCAAAAGAGGCCCAGTAATGCACCTTGAGGAAACACAAAACATGGTTACATTAGCAATGCTGTAGGAAAGCATAAAAATGAAAACTTCCTACACTGTGGAAGTGATGCCCAATGCAGATTTCAAGGTAAGAAGACCAAATATGGCTACACTTGTAAGGCAGCCAAAGCTTACTTGTAGTTGTGGGAAGGCAGCTGTGTAGGACATCTGTTTGTAGTGCTGACCCAGCTTCTTGCGGACGGGCCTGAGGCTGTGGAAGAGCTTGCCTCTGCAGATTGGCCGGGAAACGCTGGTCCAGGTGGCCCAGAAGTTCTGCATCCAGCGCAGGGTGCTGCTGTACAAGAGGATCCTGGGCTGGCAAGGCTCTGAAAGAAAGAAGCATAACTTAAACCAGTATAACTACAGATATAATACTGGTTTCAATGTATAATGGCTTTGGCTTATACTTTTTCAGCCATTTTATCTACTGTAAGTGAATGGGGGAAACATAAATATCTAACAAAACAGCACACCTGTGTCACAGTGTTGGTTAAGGTCCATGGTGATAGAGAGGTTGAGGTTTTCTGAGCGAAAGGCTCTGTAAGAGTCATGTGGTTGTCCTGAGGTCACGTCTGAAATGTTCTCTGCACAGCAGAGCATGACAGCGTGATGGTCGTGGGGGTTGCCATGGCAAAGCCACTGGAGGTCAAGGGTCATACAGAGGTTGGGCAGGTGTAGGAAACAGATATCATCATACCTGACATGGGGGAAAAAATAAAATTGAAATACAATTCTCTGCAAATAGAGTGAGCCCCATTGAGAAACCTCCAACGTCTCCACTTACTTTGAGGCTGTCCTGACATTCACATCCATGTCACCTTTGAAAACAAACTGCCCAGGGTTCCAATCAAAGTTCAGCTTATTCCATTCCCAGTGCAGGTTTTCTGTAGTGTTATAGGGATCCTGAAAAATGAAAGATTCAACTTTATCTTGCATTCAGTAAAAACTCTTCCTTTTGCATCACATGCAATAGAAACGTCATGAGGCATTTAAATCAACTGATTAAAAAATCAATTGATTAAATCTACTGTGAAAGCAATTTTAGATGTAAATATTTTTTTTTATACCTCTGTCGCCAGCTGGTGAAGATTGGCCTGATCGATGTCCATAACCCAGTGTCCGTGCAGCAGGAGGCGACTTTTGTCCCACCAGGCCAGGGGAGGTGAGGGGTCAACCGTGGGTTTAGTCAGCAAATCAACCACCTGGCCAATCAAAGTCCAGGCGGGGTCCCAACACGGCCCCCACACAATAGTGTAGAGAGAGATATTAGCTGCAGAAAAGAGGAAATAAATGGTTTTAGTCAGACCCACATGGTGACACATAGCCACCAGTGTTCAGTTTGAAAGACTGAACACTGAATGAAACAAATCAGTAAAGTTGCAAGATATGGCAAAAAATTATTGCTTAATACTGATCACCGTTCACAGTGAAAACGTCTGTTTCTCAATTTCAGGAGACAAAAATATTTTACGGCACTTTAAATAATTTTTCTGTTTTTCAGGAGCAGTAACCTGAAAAACTTGTTGTGCCCCATTTCAATCATTACACAGCTAAAACCTTAATGCAAACTTAACAGAGAATTTATTTTTTTTTCTTTCTTTTTTTTAATCATTACTTGGTTTAAAACATATTTTTTCATGTTCACACTCTGTGATGCTTTTCCAGAGATGATCTATGCAAGGTTTCTCTCTTTGTCTCCCACTGTGACAGTCTGCCTTTCTATTTCAACATGTGCCTGAAAAAGGTTGTGGTGACTCACTTGTAATGGAAGACCTTGATATTATTACATGGGTGGGATTTTCCAGGGAATTGAAAATATAACACTTTAATATTGCCACACCTCAGCTATTATCAGCATTATGACCAGCAGAGATTCCCACGACTCACATTTGAAGTCGTAGTAGAATTTGAGCGGTGGCATATTCCTGTGGACTGTCACATCTCCCCACGGTGCGCCAAGTGGGACAATCTGTTTGCGATGAGCCCGAGCCTGTCCATCCTGCTCTGTCCCGATCAGACGTCCTGACAGCTCCCAGTCCCGGATCTCAAACAGGTAGCGGGGGTAGTCACGAATTCTCACTGGCACAAAGGAAAGAGGTCAATTATTTGTATGTGAGTAAAACAGCAGAAGTCTGACTAAACATTGAGAACATTAATTATATTTTACTTCCAATTTAGCATAATCCACATTCTATCAGGCCCACTAACACTACTGTTATCTTCACCAAATGCTGCAGTTTTGTGTGAAACTAACCCAAGAAGGCAGTGAGTTTGAACTTGACAGCGCGGCACCACTGCACCACCAGAGGGAGTCCATCTCTGGGGAAGGGACTGATTCCATCGATGTCCCTCAGCTGCTCTCTCACCCTCTCTGGGCCATGAAGGGACTGATCAGCCAAGGCCACCAGTTCCAAGTCCGACACAGTCCAGGTCAGCAGAGACTTCCTCATGGGCGTGTTGGCGTAGAGGCGGCGTGAGCGCTGGATGTAAATCTCGATGTGCTTTTTCTCCAGCGAGCTATACAGCTCCTCGATTTTCCTGGCAGGGAGGAGTTCTCCGTGCTGCTTGCGCAGGTCTGCCACCTTCTTGTCCAGAAGCTGCAGACGCTTGGCACTTTCCTTGCTCTCATCCTTCATCAGCTCGTAGTTGTCGCGCAGCTTGATTTCAAAGACGTCGTCCAGGAAGACGAACGAGAACTGGCTAATTTTGAAGACGAGGTCGGGGGGCAGACGCTGGGCGGCGGTGGACTGGGTTGGGGAGCGATGCAGAATCTTCAGCCACTTCTGCACACTAATGGCCATGTCGAAGGTGTTTGAGAAATTGTACTGGTAGGGGAACTCCACGGCCAGGCTTGGACAAGTGAGGACCCAGACACGGTTCTGAGAGGTGGTGAGGAAGGGGAAGGCATCTCTGTGATGCTGCATTTCAGTCAGGTCTGGGTGAGTCTTCACATCCAGCTCTTTGAAGGAGAAGATGTTGTTGCCGTCGAAGTTGAGGATCAGGGAGGGGGAGCGCATGTGCATGGAACCGGCATGCGTGGAGAGTGAGAGGGCCTCTGTGAGCAGGAGAATGTAGTTCTGTTCACTAACGTGCGCGGTCAGGTGAGTGCGGCCGAGCTCGACGCGCACACACAGCGCCCTGCTCGGCCCTGAAACAGCCTCACTGTCTGCGGGGGTGACCGGACTGTCCTCTCCTTGCTCTCCACAAAGCATAACCCAGCAGGCTTGGGCTTCAGTCATGTGTTGATACAAGGACATGTGGTCTGATGGCGTCCAATCCACAGTGAGCTCCTCTTCACACTGAATCTGATTAAGGCCAGATAAGAAGAAATTTGAGCACTGAAATCCAGCAATACAAACACAATACTTGGCACAGCTGTGTCATTCCAGGGGAATGAAGTGGATGAGGACACACCTACCTCTAAGGTCCGGATTGTGAAGTGGTGACAGAAGGCTAGACTGGTGAGTTTGAGGACGGGGTTCGGGGTTTGGGAGGCGGGGCAACACGGTTCCATGTTCTCTGTGATCGCCTTGACCACAGACAGGCTGACACCCTGCAGAGACACCGTGAAGCTCTCGCCAGAGGTTAACATCCTGACAGTGTCCATCCGCATAGACACTGCACCTAAGGCAACGGGCAAAAAGTCAAAGATGATAATTAATGACAGATTGAACAGGCAGAGGATTTCATTTTTTTAACCTTTGTTTTACCAGGAAAGTCCCATTAAGATTAAATCTCTTTTAGAAGAGAGACATAGGACAAGATGGCATCAAAAATAAACAAGTAGGCACATAACAAAATAATACAATTTATTTAAGTAAAACACTATGCAGTAATAAGGAAGAAGTGGGATGAGAAGCTGAGGTTTAGTTTATCCTAAAGCTTATGGCTCTACAAAATAAATATGAAAAGGGGAAAAATAATAAGGCCTATTAAGTACTTTACAACTTGTGCTGTGTACAGTATTTTTTGAGTAAAGTGTTTCCCTCCTCTGACAAATGCAAAGGCCCTTGTTTCTGATGACCGGCTACCAGTCACATCTATTCTGCAGTTTGCATTCAAGTGTCCCTGCAGGCTCCTTGTAGATTTACATTCTAAAGAAAATAATGCATGTTAAAAGGATACAATCTTTCTCACTTGCCAAAGGACTCACTGGTACAATGTAAATGTATAATGTAAATATGTGTAAATAGCATTGCTTGTTGAACAGAACCAGCAGAAGAACAGACACCAATTTTCACCATCCTATATTTTCAGTTCCCTTACCTGCCAGATTAGAGAGTGTGAACACATTGACATCCTCCAGACAACACTCCAGTTTGAAAATCGGGGGTAGGGGTGTGACGGGGGCGGGGTGGACGGCATCGTCACTAGAGGGAGACACAGAAGCCACATCTGGGAGTTGTGGGCTCCTGCTGCGAGGCACGCTGATGAGGGACAGCAGGCGAGACAGACACAGGGCACAGGTCTCGGAGAGCTCCACTTGAAGCCCCTTCAGACTCGACTCCACACTCAGACTTGGAGACTGGATACTAGACTCCGTGTGGGGCCGGTTGAAACTCCCCTGGAGATTGAAAGAACCCTTTTATTGCCAACAATTTCTGACTCTCATCTAAACTTTCACTTCATCTTAAATCTAATTTCTAGTTGGGGAATACAGGGATTCTCAGAATATGGTTTTAAAAAAAATATGTGATGAGAATTTTGGGGGGAAAGTACATTTGGTTCTTCATAGAATTTACCAAATGTAACAGTAATGTAATGCAAATACATATAAATGTGAAAGTAATAGTAGTGGAGTTGTGTAGATATGTCGGTGTATTTATGTACACCTGCATATCTGGCCCTTACCTTTGATGCCTTTGTAATGAAAAAATGAAATAAAATAGAAGAGTGAAAAAACAGGATCAAAATATATAGATACTATATAATGAATTTCAGAAGGCACTGTAATAGTTTGTGTTTGTAATACCTGAAGGCTGAGGGAGTCTAGGATTAGCGCTTCTCCCCAGACATGTTTACCAGGTGGGTGGGGGGCTTGTTGGATATGGGAGCCCTGACCCACCCTCCACCAGAAGTGGTCCAGGGACAGAGAGGCACGCTGGTGCACATTCTGGGACGTTGGGCTCTCTTCAGCGAGTTTAATGTCGATAAGATGCTGCAGTTCTGGAGACATGGAGGACACACAGCCTTCATACAGCGCTCATTTGGGGGAATAAAAGTTGAAAGGTGTTACAGTACAGTGGCTTGACTGGTTTTACATTAAAAGCCAAAGTGGGATAGAGGTGGTTAATGTGTAACATTTAAAAGGCACTTTGCATCTAATAAAAGACCTTATCTAATCTAGCTTGGCATGTTTGGAAAGGGTTGAGGCAATAGTCGTCTTGAAAATACCAACCATAGTTATTCACTGAAGAAAAATTCTTTCAAACTACAGCAAAATATACGTATCGATATGCACCAGATGACAAATGTCCATTTTAGAGCACTTACCATAAACTTTAGTAGTTATAGCCTATTACAATGATGCCCTCACTTCACAATGTAGCAGTAAGAGCACATGACTTTCACCTGCTTTTCTCTGCATATATGTGCACGTGTTGCATGTGAGTGGCCCACAGTACCTGCTCGGGCAGAGATGAAGCCCAGTGCAAAAGGTGTTGTGTCTCCCAGCTGAACAGACACGTTGACGTTGGACACAGACGAGCTGATCATTACGGGTGCATCCAGGTGGGGGAAGCGCCTAAGAAACAGGAAGGTGTGCAAATACTCTAATGGACTACACAACACAACATCACCATGTGCAAAAAAAAATAAAAATACAGGATGACGGATGCGCAAACACAAACATATGAATGAGGAAGAGAGAATATTAAAAGGGTTTAAATACTGAAAACACCATAGCAAATATTTTTTATAACAGTAATAATGTAAAATGGGGGATGGTTTGTCAAATAGAGTAACTATGATCCAATACATCACACAGATGTTAGTCTTTTGCTGAACTTTGTTACGTACTTAATATGACTAGCTTTAGGAAAATGCTCATCTTAAAATCATTTATAACACAACGCATTATTCCATTATATTTTGAAGAATGTCACAGGAAATGATCTGATAAAATACTTTTTTGACAAAGGAGGTTCTTAATGTATGAATACACTAAATATTAAGGCTTCATATACTATCTGCAGCAATCTACGGGTTACAAAAACACTTGTGTTTGACTTTCCCGACTGTTACTTACCTTTTTCTATGTGCTGCTTTCCTGTGAATTAGCTGTTCCCACGGAAACAGGTCAAGCCAATGGGAGAACTCCTGATGGCGGTAGTGGATGATGCAAGTGTTGACGGTGAATGATCCTGAGATATCTATTGATGTAACCTAGAGGCACAGGAGTGACAAAAGACATCAAATCAGAAGATGCTAAATATTAGTCACATATTTAAGAAGCTGATGCAACTTAACCATCCTACACTTTGTAATCACCAGTGTCTTACCTGCAGGGTGGTCTTGAGAGTGTTCAGGCAAAGGATTCTTTGCCGACTCTGAGAGAGGAGAAGCCCATCTGTCAATAAAAAAGGAGCATGTTATCCAGTGATTCTTCCTCCTTCTGCACTGAGTCTGGCACCCTGAGGATCCACTCACCCTCTAGAAGGAGCTCCAGGTGGCTCTGGGGAAAACTCAGCTCAGGAGTGAAGCTCCTCAGAGGAAGCTGCTTGCTGTCACGTCCGTAGCCGACCTTAAGAGACTTCAGAGTCCAGTTCAAGTGTCTGCACAGTTTGGAGAAAATGTCATAAGAATCTCGGAGGAAGCATTCAGTCAGTCGACAAGGAGGCCTTCCATGCAAAATAAGAACAATGTGGAATTCATGCAGCATATGAAATGTTAACGCACCTTTTCTGGCTGTGCATGGACAGAGTGACATTGGTGTTCTCAAATTCCACATTGACCTTCTGGGGAATCAGCTGATGAAACTGTTCCACAGCCTCAGTTTGGATGAAATCATTGGTTTCACATTCTAAAAGGAAAAGTGACATGTGTATTATGATTATTATTATGATTGTTATTATTATGCACTATTCATTAATATTACTATGGGATCCCCTGAATACAATACAGAACTACCATAGGATACAAAACGAAAAATTAGGAAAATCACACGCAAGCACACACACACACACACACACACACACACACACACACACACACACACAAAGGCCTACAATCAGTACGGACTTAATTCAAACATCAAAAATGTGTCTGCTGACACGGGCAAATGACAATCCCGGAAATTTGGCAATATGTGCATTTCTGTAACAATTGCATTTCACTTCACTTTTCAAATCTGTATAACTCAGTGTGTTTATATGAGGGAGAGTACAGGAAAGAGGCTTTGAATGGTGCAACTGCATCCACAATAGAAGAGTAGAGCATCTAAGTAAAAGCGAGAAAGAGCTATGTCACTTGCAAATAGAATTCTCTCTTAATGTTTTGGTTAACTTATGATTGATGTTTACTGATATTTTAAATGTGAATATATGAGTGTTAAAGAGGCTGTCATTTCCCTGTTTTTCCCTGTTGGTTTTTCATGTGCATTACTGCCAACCCGAGCTGCCTCAGTGCCTCCTCTATTCTCAAAGCAATTTTCCTTAATTTCTCAATTGGTGAGTCATGGCTCAAAAGACCTATCCACAGTATGTTTCTAGAAAGCACACACAGCACCATCTTGCTGATTTTGTCTTTCCACTTATTGCACAATGTCTAGCACAGGATCTGAGAGCTTTCCAAGTCTGTCACTTTTGAATGAATAAAGGCAAGCCACTCATTTTTACAGTTAATGTTACTAGAAGGACTAAGCTAGGTGCGCAGTTTTGTTCACATATCCATTGCTTATTCAGTTTGGGATTTATCCACACTAGCTGTATCTTTGCTATGAAGTCCAACAACCAGAAATACAAAAGACAAAAATGGGCGGGGCACATAAAGTCAACACAGGTAAAAAGAAAAACAGGAAAACAAATAACATGACACAATGGCATGTTGGAATTGAAAAAAAAAAATCAAATAAGTGATGCCCTTTCAACTTTCTGCACCTTAAAGACTATTGTATACCTCTAATATACTTGCACGTTTAGAAGATAAAAGTTTTTTTATCAGTCATTGTGCACAAGGACATTTCCAGCACCTGAACACAGAGGTCACTCGGCCTTGTCCTCATCATATACTTTCATGCCCCAAACATTTCAGAACTAGCTTTGAGAGGATCATGCAGCCTCGCATTTCAAATATACTGTATATTGTGCTATTTAATTCAGCAGGTCACTACCTCACTTACAACATCAAATTTATTTTTGGAGGTGAGTGTGCTTATTTGGGCGACATACACCCTATTCACAAACTCAGCTCTGTAACATCTAAATTAGACGGTTCATGAATGATGCTGCTTGTCTAATAGTCCTGTAAATTTATGTCAGCATTGCCTTATATCATCTGTCTTCAAGTCACCATTTATGGAATAGTGCATTATTCTTTAAACGACTGAGCTGAGTTACTAATGGATGCTTGCCTTGGTTACTGGCACAGGGGCCTGTTACATCACATTTGGCGTGATGGTAAATGCTATGACACAGCCAACAAATGGAAGAAACAATACAAACACTTCTCAGAGATGAATTAATAAGCTTCCAAACAAATCAAAGCAAAATGGGATGCAGCACCAAAGTGAACAGGTGAGAGACTCTAACTGATAAATAATCAAAGACCTTTTTTATCACTAGCACTTGCAAAGATAAAACAGTGCTGGATAGCATTTTGAGACAGACATCTATTTTGATCTAAAACCAATAAAAAGCCATTAAACCCCTTGCTGGTGGATTTGACAGTTCCATTTTTTAAGCTATTCCTTCCATTTGCTCACCAGATGCACTGTGAATGCTCTTTGGGGGGGATGGAGGTGGCAGCAGTTGGCTGAGGAACAGACCCTCGTGCAGCTCTGCTATAAGTGTCCTCACACACAGGGACAGACAGCCTGGCTTCATCTCCGGTAAGCTCACATCCCCAGACAGTAACAGGCTCAGGGAGACTTCAGCCAGACACAAGTCCTACAGAGAAGAGCGTGTTAGGCAGAAGCATTCGATCGCAAGTTGCCATTTCACTGAAAATAATTTCACACTCTGATGAAACTCACCAATCGACTGCTTTTAAGCACTTTGCTGCTTAGCTGCCCAACTGAAAAGTCCCAAGCCAACCTGTAATGAATGTTTTTTTGAAAATATTATTTTGCAGGGTGCTCTTCATGCTGACAATTATAATCTGATCAGTCGTTGCAGATAGAAATGCAGTCGTTATTATGTAGTTACCGTTTACTCTGGTGGTCAAGTAACAAGTTGATGCCTGTGATAGTCATGTGCCATAGAGACTCTGACAGAGTTAGGTTCAGCACCATCACGTTGATTGAACTGATGTGGAATGACAGCAGCTGAAAGCACAAGATAGGAAGTGAGATGCTGCCTACAAATCAGGAGCATAAACTTCAGTGTACGGCTCCATACCTGTGAAAGAAACCGCAGAGTTGTGGGGCTGATTGAAATCTTCCCTGAATTTTTTCCATGGCTCTTCTTTACCAGAGGTCTCAGCGGTGCTTCCAAGTCAAACCTAACTCTGGTTTCACCAACGCACAACGCCAGGTACCTCCTGATATACAAACATTCAGTCAACATATCTCAGTAAATGGCAAAGCAGTGCATCTATGCCAGCTGTCATTTGTTGTACAAGGATTTTGTCTCAGTAGGCATTATTGTTGGATAAGCTCAAAACATCACACTGAGAGTGAATGTGACAACTTACGGCAAGTCCTGGTTTAAAAGTTTACTTGATATCCATATTCTGTCAATTTCCTGTGATAAAAAAGAACTGCTGTTACAATTCAGAAACTGACAAGTCAAATAAAAGTTGCCATATGGTGAAGCAATGCACACTATTGTGCTCACTGTTGTTGAGCCAAACATGTACCTCAGAGGAGTAGCTGTACCGCTCATTGCATAACTGTCATGTAAGCAAAATGCAAGGTGTGACCTACCACAGTATGCTGGGGATGAAACTGGATACTAATTCCTTGAACTGAAAACAGTCCTACTGATCTGATCTTCAGTTCAGCATTCAAAGCATTCTGGAATAACTTCACAACCACAGTACATATGAGCCACCTATGAGGAGAAGACAAAACAATACTCCATCAATATTTTCTTAAATCGTGTACTTCATCCCTCTATCCCTACAATAATGAACACAAGAACAGGGGACATCTTTTCTACATCCAATTACATGCAGCATTGGCAATATCTAAGTAAATTATCATCCTCACAATTTTCAATGTTGCCTGCATAGGTGCGAGCTTGTCTCCCTGTTATATCGAGGGGCAGACACTCCTGGACAAGCTAAGCCTATACAAGTCACAAACAGCTTACCTGAAAACGAGCAGAACTACTGCTATTACTCCAAGCAGAAGAGTTATAAAGAAGGAGATCAGCAGAAGAGACATTCTGTCCCAAGTTATTCACACCCGATTCATGGACATGGGGCTGGCTGCTGCTCTCTCTGGTGTCAGCTGCTGCCAAGGAGGAAAAGATCTGCTTCAATCGTGCACGAAAACACCTTGTTTCTTGCTTGGTGTGACTCGTTGCTAGAAAGCAGTTAAGTGCCAGTCAGTACTGCTAGTGTTGTATCTAATGCTGAAACAGGCAGAGTTACCGTTTGCTATGTAAAATCATGATTAACGTTAGTGATTTGGCTCAACGATAGCTAACCGCTAACCTTGCTAACTAACTACAACGTAGTTAACCCGGACATGAAATGCCACTTCAACGCTAAATGTTAGTATAATATTTGACTAAACCTACTCTTAGGTAACTAGCAGAGGCACAAGTGTCAGTCGGTGCTCTATTGCCAGTGGTCCCATAAACCACATACTAAATAGTTAAACTATTTGCCGCCGCGTCATCCAAAATCAATGCCAAACCTGTTTTAACGTTAGCATAAAACAAGCTAACGTTAACCCCTGCTAACGAAAGCTACCTCAGCTCGGACACTAAACAGACTGATATGCATTGTTTTTTGCAACTAATGTGAACATTATCTCAACATTTCGTAGGCTAGCTTACATCGTATTCCATCAACCTAACTGTTAAACTCTTTACCCGGACATAATTGGCGCATTAGCTTGTGGCACCCATTCAGCTGCACTGTCTTCACAGTTGTCCTCTTCTCAAAGAGAGTAAACACAGAAAAAAGGAATTGGAGTCAAGATCAGATCCAGTCCGCCCTGCTCAGCTGGCATTACATTGGACTTGCAGCCGAGCAATGACTAGTGGCTAGTAGGGGTGTAGCGCCGCCAAAGATGTCTTCAAAGCGAACATCATGATTGTTATTACCATAAAGTGAAACATTGTGGGTTACAGTGCACAGTCATCTGTGTAATTTCAAGTCTAGTTTCTGCTTAAAAACCTTTTCAGTGACTGCAAACCGAACCAAAGTGGTCATACAGTAATAACAGAGAGAGAGAGAGAGAAAGTTACTGATAAATGAAGCTTATTTGATAGAGTAATTTATTTCAGAGAGGAAAAACAAGTTATACAAAAGATTGCATTTCTAACAGGGGAATGCGATAAGCTGAATTGTCCAACTGGTATATTCAGTGTCCAACCAATGTGACTTAAATAGCTCAGCACTACCACTGCATGATATTGTATGAATTAAACTGTCAATAGTACACTCTTTGTTGTCAGCATTATTATGATGCAAAGTTAAATTCAAATTTCGCAGCTGTTGTTATACTTTCTATAATTAAGGTCACATTGGGTGGAATGTTTTCCCACCTTTCTTTCTTATTGGAAATAGTAGGCTATACATTTGTGAAAAATCAATTAAACCAAACAAGTGGTCCATTTACTGTCACATGCTACTGTGCCTAATGGTGTGGCTCCAGGGAAAAACACAGCGGTAAACAATTCAAGAGGAATTTCACCACAGGTGCCTTGCATCTGTTATGAAGTGGTGAGAAAACACATCTAGTTGGTGTACAGATTTCCATCCAGCCCACTTCAGCTCATGCAGCAGCTTTCTGTCTGTTGTGCTTGGCAAACCACTCATCGCTTTTATCTTCAGCCATAGCCTAAAAACAAATTTAAATGCTTCAAGACCACAGACAGTGAATATGCAAATCATGCTGGATATTTAATGTAGAGAAAAAGATGTTGGAGCAATACCAACCTTATCAAGCAATGCATTTCCTTTGGGATCCATCATGGAGAGCTGCCTGAAAGCCTCATCTCCCACAAAGCAAATCTCATGGCTATCCTATACAATACATTGTACAGTTAATAATTCACAAAGAGGAATTTAATGTGATTACAACATTTGGTGTTGAACTTACTGGGTCAGCCAAAATGACCACTTCCACTGTAGCCTTTCCAGGAGTATCCAAGCTGACTAATGGTGTGAGGATTTTTTGATTTTCCTTTTTCATCAGGGCCTCAAGGTCAGGCAACTGAGGAATTCAATACAGTGACATGATAGTGATGAAAATTATTGATATTGTATTTCTCAAATGTTAACAAAATAATATGGATTTATTTACAAGATAATATTTTTACTTGCTCGCGTGGGCATGAAAATGCTATTCTTCCAAAGGCTGTCCCATGATCTACTGCCCCACCAATATCATGAAGCTCCAGCTTACACTGTGTGAAGAAAAAAAGAAAACACAGGAAATGCACACAATAAAATGTACTCTGTTTATTAATATGGCATACTATACCCACAATACAGCCCTTTACAATGTTACCATTCTCAGCCACTCTCATTCTAACTCAGCAAATTCTTAAAAGAATCAGGATTGAGATATTATTCGTGCAATTTTTTTTAAACTCACTTGAGTGTCTGCAAATCCCATCAGCACTGTTTTCTTCTCATCATTCTTCTCTATTATTTTCATCCCCAATAGTGTAGTCCAGTAGTGGGTTGATTTCTGGAGGTCAGACACCGCCAGAGAAACCTTCTGCACTGGGTCTTAAAGCAGACAAACAGAAACAAAGACTATACACCATGCAAACAGTAATGAGGGAAACAATATTATAATACATTTTAACACCTGCAATAGCCCGATTTAAAGCTAGTACTTTGTGCTACCTCACCTACCATAGTGCACTCCTTTCTGTACTTGCTACTTGGTATAAAACTAACATAAGCATGCATTTTGTTTTACTGTGTGAAATTGTTGCATCCAAGCTGAAATTTCAAGGTAATGCCACACGTTACCTTCAGAATAGCATGCGTGGCATATGGGTAATTTGCAACCATTTTCTGATCTAGTACATACAGAACCGCTCTTATGGTTGGAGGAATCAGTCACCCCCCTGATGTATTATACACTAATGCCTGGAGTTCAGTTTACTTGCGCTGTAATAAACTACTGTGGTGCAGTGGTTATGAACACTGATAAAATACGATGATCTCTCTCTCTTCAGTGCAGTGAGCAAAGAAACATGAATGAGGCCTGTGGGAGTCACCATTAGGAGGCTGTTCCTTGTCCACCAGGTAGAAGCGATAACCTCCTGGGGCCTGGACCAGATAGAGCGCCTCTCCTACTTCAGTGATGGGCCATTCCAGACGCTTGGCATTGCTAATAGCTTGGCTTGACTGCAGAGTGAGTCCCTAAAATGAACACTAAGTTAGCCATATCCTTCTGTGGGCTACTGCACATGTATGATAGTCAGTGTGTTTTTATTGCTGCCCCATATAGTTTCCAAATGAACGCGAACTCACCAAGAAATCATTTCCAAGATGATACTCTCCCACTCCATAATTGTATGTCAGTTCAGCCACAAAATGGTCATCCTCTGGACCGTAGCCAACCATTGTCTTACTCCATTTTCCATCATATGGACTGTAGGGATGCATGGTAAAGTTAGAATTAGCATTAGGATACAACTGTGCAAACCTGCGTCATACACAGGACAACAGTCAATTCAACTTTGCAAACACAGCATAGCTACCCATTGCAAGTTGCTTTGCAGCCTTCTTCAAACTCCTCATGGCGTAAAATCTGAAATGACAACGAAGCCAACACGAAAATAATCAACATACACCATTTATCAACATCTTATTCAGTGTCATCAGACGATTGCGCACACATCTGGGTGACTGCCATAACGGGAAACGGCCATAATAAAATAAGGTTGTGCAACAATGTGGCTAAGTGTGGCTGATCAACATCAACTACGAAGAAAGTTTATCAATGACTAATAGTCATCTGATGCAGCTCGGGAAAAGTACCTTCATGCCCAGGACATCTCGGTAAAAGGTGGCTGTTTTGCCCCTGTCACCAACTTTAAAAACGAAATGTAATGCTCGCCTCAAAGCCATAACACCTGACACGCTGACAGATAGTAAAATCTCTGTACTCTGGTACACCCAGATAAATGTATAGCACACGACTGAGCGTCCTGGATGATCGACTTTTCTGTCATCGACTTGTAAAAAGGCAACACACAAAATAGTTAACGTTTGTCCATAAAACGCCTAAAATGATACGTTTATTCCAGTTATTGTTAATTAGTTTTTGCTATGTCATCGAGTACAAGTACAATGGTATTAAGCTAGAATATATGATAAAAATACATTGTTTACACCCCCCATGGTAATAGTATCAACCAAGAACCTACCACTTCCTCTCGCGAGTTTGAGCATGCGCAGTATATGTTAAGTGTCAAGCTATACTCAATATTATACTTGAGTGAAAATGGATATTATGACATGTCAGTCATTAAACTTACATGTACAACTAATGGTATGTAACGGGAAGTATTATGTTAGATGTTGGCAGTCATAACATTACATAAACATTACATAAACGGTGCAGTAGGTGGCGGTATGTAAATATGTAGTGATGTTCCGCCAGATAGCCTACAAGAAGAAGAGACTTCAAAAATGGCAGCGTACATGAGAAGCATGATATGTCTCCTTTCCTTGGAGAGAAATGCGTTGCTAACGAAGGGGAGCGGTTACACAGTGGAATCAAAAAGATATGTACGTGGACTGAGAAGGAAACCTGTCAAAGTGTTGTTTCCCGATGCTAAGACGGATAAAATCGTCCAGCCTCAGCCTCAGACGACGGGACACAGCATCAACAGGGAGAAGGGGCCAAATGTCCCCTCTAAAAAAGTTGAGGCCCCTGATGATAGTGTCTTCACCAAATTCAGGAGCACCGACCACAACATGAAACCTACTCTGCAGCATCCTCATGTTACTGTAACTAAAGATCAAGTTGGAGGACTTCGCTTTGAGAGGGCTTTCCCTGGGGATAAAAGGCTATCGTAAGTGTGTTTACAGTATGAAAGCTGCACTGAATATTCCTTGTGATTGTCAGAGGCTACAATGCAAGAGGCAGTAACTTACAATTAGAATGACATTTTTCTTTGTGAGCATTAGATCAGAGTAAAATGACGATAAATAATAAAGACTTCTACAAGTTACCTCATATTCAGAGATCTTACAAGTCAGTTGTTTAGGAGAAATGGCCACTTTAAATCCAGTTTTATCTGTTGGCAGTCAAGCAGTTTCCTTTAGCATTTGCAGGGCAGAACAGATTTCTTATATTTAGTGCTACAAAGATACTAATTATTATGTGTATGGATGCTTAAAATGCCTAACCCGTCGCTGTCTGTCCTTCAGGAAGTTGGTGAGCATTGCCCGTTCAAGGACATTTCGGGAGCACCAGGGTAAAATCTTACTGGAAGGCAGACGTTTGATCTGTGATGCCCTGGAGGCTGGTGCCAACCCGCAGATGGTGTTCTTCAGCACAGTGGATCGGCTGAGTGAGCTGCCTCTGGACAAGCTGAAGAGGGCCACTCTGGTCAAAGTCAAGTTTGAGGACATTAAGATCTGGTCTGACCTGGTGGCCCCACAAGGAGTAATAGGTAAGGCTCACAAATTTCATCTTGTAGTTTGTTCTGAACCAGATACGGAGTGTATAATTGCTGATTTCCTTCTCTTCTTCTGCAGCCATATTTTCTCGCCCAGAACCGTCACGGCTGAAATTCCCACAAACAGCTCATTCGGTGCCGCTGTCGCTGATATGTGACAACATCCGAGACCCCGGCAACCTTGGGACTATTCTGCGATGTGCTGCTGCTGCTGGGTGCCATGATGTCCTTCTCACCAAGGGTAGGCTAGATCCTGTTAGATAAAAGGCATGAACAACAGCTTACACTGCCAGAGAGGCTCTGCTGTAGGCATGCGATGATATATTGAAATACAGAAATGTCACAATATGTATAAATGAATTGTGATATTAGTTACATTTTATTCTCCTAAAGTAATCACAAATGAGATGGCTTGCCATCAGTTTCTCCTTCAAAAGTATATTATTTGCATTATGTAATGACAACACTTTTTAAACTGTTTACATTCTCACAAGACAGTGCAAGTCTTTTTATTTACTGAATTGTATTGTGGTCATAAAACCTTGACACCCGTATTGAATTGCATCATGAGCTAAGTGTATTGTCTCATCATCTTACTGCTGCTGTTACTAATTTCACTTTTTTTTTCTTCCCGAGCAGGTTGTGTGGATGCTTGGGAGCCTAAAGTGCTACGTGCAGCAATGGGAGCCCATTTCCGCTTTCCCATCTATCCCAGCTTAAGCTGGGGTGACATTGAAAAACACCTCCCTAAACGTGTGGCTGTCCATGTGGCTGATAACTCCCCTGGCTCAGACGGAGCTGAAGAGCCAGCAGATGCACAAGTTAATGTTTCCTACAAACCCTCCAAGGCAAGTGACTACGGGTGGGTCAGCACAAGGCCCAATCACAGAAATATGCGCTATGAGGAATACAACTCTGACTCGGATTCAGATTCTGATGGAGAAGATGCTGGACTTTCACTTCCCAGAGTGGACACCAAGCTGTACCATGAGAACTGGGCTCAGAGTCCCACTGCTCTTGTGATAGGCGGTGAGACGCATGGCCTCAGTATAGAAGCAGTCGAATTAGCTGCCAAAACTGACGGTCGCAGACTCTTTATTCCTGTGGTTCCTCAGGTGGACAGTTTGAATTCGGCCATGGCGGCCAGTATCCTTTTGTTTGAGGGCAGGAAGCAACTGTTAAAAATAATGGAGACATCTGAAAGGAAGGGAAAACGTAGAGTGGAGCGCCAGTCGTCATGATTTTCCCTGGATGTAAGTGTATGTGACTTCTCATGTTCGCTTTTTCCATATGCATATATTTAAGGTAACCCTCGGGCTGAATACATTGGATTGATTCAGATTCCATTCTATACTGTTTTCTGCTAATAAAACACTGAGTGAATTTAAGTCAGTGGTTTGTTAAATATCTGGCAAAATTAGTACCAAGTGAAATTTCTGATTTGTCTGCATATATACTGTGTTTTTTTCCTACCAGTGTGGCCTGGAAGAACACTTTCATTTTGGTATGAGAAATGTTAAGGACTTACACTAAATTGATGGAAGTACCTGTAGCATAATTTAATCTACAGTGTCTTATGTGTGTCCTTTGCTCTGTATAATCTGTCACCACAGTTTGTCCAGTGTTTATGCAGTAAACTTAATGGAAGAAAGTGTGCAGTCAAAAAGTTAATCCAAGCAGGGGTTTGCACATTAACACAAAGGGTCAATTTGCATGTAGTCTCCTACAATAAATGCAACATTGTTTTTTTTTTGTTTGTTTTTGATGTTTTTTGAGCCCATGAGTCTGATGTTCCCTATTAAAATACCCCAAACAAAGGTATTGGTTTATTAATGCACTGTGTATATTTTATATCCGAGAGCTAACCTTGGAGCTTATAATACAGGAACAGAGCGTTGTGCTTGACAGTGATTTTTTTTAATGGTCGTGAGAAGTCATGACTTGAGATACAACCTGGGCATAACAGAATATAGGGATTTATACATTCAACACTTTTCAAATTTCAAATGCCACTTTTGTGCCTTCAAAAATATCTGGCCTTTTTTCATAAGGGGACCTTCACAGAAAATCCTCATAATGGCTGCTGAGATGAGAACCACCTTAACAACTGGCAAGAGATGACTTTCACTCACATCATGACACACAACAAGACACAGGGTTTTAAACATCAGTCATTGGTCTATTACAAGCAATGTGTTCTTTACTGTATGTGCACCTGGCGTACTTTTTTTTTTTTCTTTCTTTCTTTTTAACAAATAGGACCATAAAGGCTGACGGCTACATCCAACTGAGGTTTAGCACATTTGCACTGTGTGTACATGTGAATTACAACTGAAAAAAAAAATGTTGCAATCGTTTTATTCTTTCAACATATTTCAGAAAAGTAACAAGGATATTGCGGATAAAACAGAAAGCAAAGAGTCAACTGAATATGTAGGTCCATTGGGTAACTCTCTGGTTTCTTCTAGAATTCAGAAATGCTATTGAGTGAAAAAAAGGAGGCCAAAAAAAAAAAAAAGCAACAAAATCTCCATATATATTACTGTAGGGGCTATAGTCAATGCAAGGCACCACAGGAGAAGGAGAGGACTCCATGAAAGAGGGACATGTCTAAAAAATGTTAAAATGTCAGTAAAAAGTGAGATGTCTCTCTCTAACAGTCTGACAAAGTGGGAGAAATGGGGGAGATGTGAGGCTTGGAGGGGTGAGGGGCGTAGCAACAGGTCAGGGTTTGATGATGGTTGTGAGGACTGAGTCCCATGTTCCATAATATATTTGCGCTTCCTCTTTAGATGGGCTCTGGTTTGAGCTTCTCAGCTAGGAAGTCGCCGACAAATTGCTCCACTACGGCCGGCGTGATCTCCTCTACGTCCCGAACATACTTGGCTCGGGCGGACATGTCCAGGATAGTGAGCAGAGGTGCGGCCTCTGGGAGGTTCGTGTAATCCCGCAAGGAGTCACTCATGTCATCCTGTGGTGATGGAAAAAAAGAGTCAGAGATTAGCAACATCACACCGTGTTATAATAGTGCATTCCTCACAGGGTATGTGAGCTACTTTGACAAACATGCAAGGCAAACACTGGATAAGCTCCAGATGAGAAGACACTTTAGATTGCACACTTTTCTGTTGCTAATCAGTTGTAACTTGCTTTTGGCAAAGAAAACTGGGACAGCACCCATTACGTGAACTGTGGCAGGTTAAGATTACCCCATAAATTTCACAACTGCAAGGCAAAATCTCATTAATACAGAGTTCTGCAGGAGACTATGAAGCACTCCTCTCCCCGTCTTCCTGCAGGCAGCCTGCCCAGAGAAACCAGAGCCCGGGCTTAGTCATACAACCCGCTGTGTGGGAGCGCTCGGGAGGCAGAAGGGGAACCAGGTGGGGGTCCAACAACATCCTTCATTTTAAAAAGACTCACTCACATCAGGCTAGGAATTCAGAGACACATCACAGTCTGTTTGAAGCACACGTGGGCAGGAGAGAGAGCAGTGCACGTACTTTGTATTTTCTGAAGAAATATGCTAAAAATAGAGCACTATGGGGGTGAACTACGGGGACACACATTTTACCTCTTCGCTGTCTTTTTAACGGCTTTTTTTCCAGAGAACCTCACCCTTGTCTGCCTGAGGCTTGATTTCACCTTTCACCCTTTAACAAGTTGGAATTGCAACCCCTGTAATAATGGGTAATATAAATAAATCACTCCTAACGCTGCAGCAGACAGGGAGGCAAGCAACGACTTTCTCACACACACACAAACACACACACACACTCCGAGGGGCCATTAATTATACATACTGAGAAAAAGGTTTCGTAATTCATCCATAGTCACCTTGACAAAGATGCATTGTTGCATCAAATCTCTTTTCTAAGCAGAAGGGATTTCATGTGTTCAGTTTTGCGCGGTCACACATTTCCCTTTTGACATGCTAGGATTGTATCTGCTGTGCTTTGAGAGCGACTCTGTCACTTCTTCATGACAGGATGACTTGATTTCCCCTTAGCTCAGCCGTTCTGCCTCAGAGAGAAAGAGAGAGAGGGCCTTTGAAAGACTAAAGATCAGTTTCGTATAGGAAAGACTTTGTTGGAAGCGTAGAACTAACAAGAAAGGGCCAGGGGGTGGCACTGCAACAAAGAGTTGGACTTCTCATGAAAACAGAGCCTGTGATGTTTATACTGTTAGTTACTGTGGCTGTCTGATTCATGTGCCAATGTGTGTATTGGCATAACAAACTCAAGAGATATATCCACTTTGGATGGATTTCCTGGTACATATTCTAGCTCAAGTTATCCCTTCTTCTTTCAAGTCTCACTGTTATGTAGTTCCCTGTTATCTCAGAATCTGCAGCTATTCTTCCTAAATGGATCAAACCACACAATCAGCTCTTAGATTTCTCACTGAATAGCTTGGCTGCACTGCTGCCTAAAAAGGCTAAGTATGCCAACACCAAGTTTGTGACCTCGACTTTGCAAAACTGCTAACAGATGGAACAGATGAGTTGCACTGTGGTATTTTGCTGTATGGAGCTCACTTCCTCGAAATCTTTACCATTTCATTATGCTGCAAATCACTACACGTTGACCACTTTATACTCACATATGTGAGCTGTCAGTATGCTTAGAAAATTTTTATGGGTGGAACGTTTCTAGATTCTCATACTGCAAAAACAATGTTTTCCTTGCATGCTCTCTTGCAACCATACTGTGCGTAGATTATAGATCATCTGGGCACACAGTGGAAAGGAACCACAAAGAGAGAAATCCCACAATCTGTCACTGTGGCCTTTCCAGCCTCTCCGATATGAGACGATGTAATCTCGGCATCAGTCTTCGCCTCGGTAGGAAGTCATGCATCTTCTTTTGTGTGGCTGCTATGCTTGTGTAAACTGCTTCTCGTGAGGTGCAGTGGCTGCAGCCATTCCAGAGGCCCCCGCCCTCCCCAGCTCGGCTCAGAACAAAAAAGACAAAGGGCCTCTCTGCTATAGCCTGCAGTCGCAGCTGTGATAAGGCTCAGCGTGTGTTTACCGTGTGGAACCTGCTGTGCCGTGTCAGGCTTATTTTGCCTATTGAGGCACTGTGGCATTTTGCAGACAACCATCTGATAAGGCCTGAGCTGATAATGATAATAAACCTCCCATTGGCCAGCGGGTCAGATTTGCATCCATCTGATTGGTCAGCTTTGATGTCTGAGGAGTTGTCATCATTGTGAAATTCATATTATCAACAGTGATATGATTGGTTAAGCGATACCCTATCAGTCAGTATTACTAGGGGACTTTTTCAAAAAAACATAAAATCACTGCCTGATGTGGAAAAATGAGGAATGTAATTGTCAGCAAATTAGAGTGACTACAGGCCAGCAACTGTATTAGATTTACGCCTGTCCTAGTTCTCCAAAAAGGTGACAAAGCCATAATAAACTTTTTATGTGACCCTCT
>OMLF01019913.1:0-16633 GCA_900302615.1 Holocentrus rufus
CTCATTTCAAACACAGTAAGAAGTCATTCTATGACGGCTATGCGATGTCACACGTCCGCCAACATAGTTGTTGTGAAATGTTTCTCTGTTTGCATCAAGCCTGGCCGATGGCCCGCCCCACTAGCCATATAACCCACTGTGATTGGTAGGTTCGTTCAGCTCCAGCTTGCTCAATAAAGGAGCCTTCCACACAACGCAGTAAAGTGCCATTCATATAAAACCATAGGTATAAAACTCGCGGGCCGCACTAACATTATACTTTCATATCAAGATGGGGGCCACAAAATATCGTCCCGCGGGCCACAATTGGCCCGCGGGCCGCGAGTTTGAGACCACTGCTCTAAAATGTATGGTGGTTGTTGAGACAAAGTAATTGTTTAAAAATTTTGAAATGCTAATGACAGTATTCATCCAGAGGTTATATTTGCTACTAATCCATTATTTGTACATTTGCAAATGCAGTATTGTGGTCCCGAATTTCAACAGTACATTGTTATTTTTAATGGGATCTCCTTGATGTTGAATGCCAGGACAGAGGCTGTATTACTGCCAGTGAAAACGGTTCATTTTGGGGGAAAAAAAGACAGCTTCCATAGTATGGATGGAATAAGCAACTTTCAGTTAAAACTGAAGGTTACGTGTCCATACCACTGTGAAAATGTTCTATAATCACTTGCTTGCTACACAGCAGTCTGGATGTTTTTAAAAAAACAACAACACAAAGGCTTGGATGAATGTTCCCTGGCCTTTAGCCAACACCTTCCCAACATAACAACTGGGTGCCTTGAAACCTACGCTCTACATATTACAAAGAGAACCAGGAGGCAAGTTTTAGTAGTAAGTTTCCTTATCTTGTCCATAGGAGTCAGGCCAAAAATGACAATATCCAGAGACTGCACAGGCATTTCTGATATTATAGACATGCTGTTTGAGAGTTATAATGTCCTACAATTGTAACTGAAACACCAACAACCACGTGGGAGATACTAGAGCAAGCAAATGCTTTTGTCCACACGACTTTCAGTCGCTTTGACCGTCACGCCTGGCAGCACGGCACTTTAGCCTTTTCCACAGAGATCAAGTCATCTGTGCCACCACAACTGGGTCAACAGGTAAAAGAAGGCACTAATTTCGAGACAATGAGAAAAAAAACATCTATAATTTAGAAGGCTAATGTTAAATATGAAAGTTCATTTGGCTTGAGATGACCAGGTCACTTTAATGAGAAGTGAGCTATAGAAATGGGTGTATTTTAAGCATGAGTTAATTACTTCTAGTCTACGCAATGTGAGAGTAAAGGTGGTTTGAGGCCTCTTGGTTATTTGTGACCCAGTTTTTTTAAAGCACCAGATATGATTGAGATAGGATGTGGAAAATAAATACTTGAGCAAAGTAATTACTTTAATCAAATTAGAGACTGTAACAGTGATTAAGAACTCTAAATAAACTTGAACTTGAACAAGTGAGAAGATGTCAGAGAACTAATTTGGTTGCAGACTTCTGGGAAACAAGCAAATGAGATCTGAGATGTGAGTGTGTTTGTCTGTGTGCTGGCCCTGTGATGGACCGGCGACCTGCACAGGCTCATTCCCTGAGATCTGACCAATACATGCTGAGATTGTTTCGAGCCCCTTCAAACCCTGACTGAGAATAATCATGTATGGAAAATAAAATGGATGCTGAATGACATTCTCTCAAAATAGAAATAAGAGGTAAACATTTGAAATCTTCCCATGATCTCAATTATACTCATCAATGTTTACCTGTGTGCACAAGCTGTTCATAAACAGTATCTAATACAGAACGAGTCTGACTCTTGTTCTCATCATATCTCATAGCAGCAACAGCTGTGCACTGTGGTGTCACACAGTGACCATTTGACTCACAATCACTGAAACACTGATAAAAATCAGGAAGTCAGACATACAGACAAAGCTATAAAATTCATCATCATCATCATTCATTAAATATGCGTTTTGATCTACTACCACGACTCGCAATTGTCAAAAATTGTCAGCCGACCAGACCATTTCCAAAGCCCAACGGCCACCTGTCATCATTAACCTAGCAACTAACACTCATTAATTTACTATGACGATTGTTCCAAATTTGCCTAAAATGTTTAGGTAAATGCATCACCTAAGGAGTCTGCCACAGGCGAGGATATAGCTAGTTAAAGTGTCTCCACGGTGGGGGGAAAGGTGTATGCAGTGAAACATAACTTAACCGCTGGATTATATCCACGCAGGGCAGGATATATTAGCTAACTTATTGTCTCGCAGTTCTGCTGTTTGAGTAGAAGAGACATTTAACTCCAGCTACAGCTCACAGCTAACAGTACTCCATTCTGAACCATCGACAACAGTCCAGAAATCACAAAGAAGCAGGTTTGACTACATTTCACAACGTCAGCATGGATGCAAACTGGGCATATCTGTAAACAAAAAATAAAAATAAAGCAATAATAATGAACCTTAAAATGTTTGCAAGCACACAGTCAAACTACCAAATTATGAAAGAGATAGCAGGTCACGTTAGCAACGCTACATCATAACAAACAAAATACACTTGACGCTCAGCTTAAGTGTTACATGTTGAGCCACCACGGCTGCCTCTGTCCGCAGCTAACTGTGTGTAGCTCTTGAACCCCAGCTAACAATAAAGAGCCTGTCGTCTGTCACTGTAGATGTAACGGGATAAAAGCAGGTGGACATTGCTAAAGTTAACCTAGGTTGTCAGTTATTGGACACGTTAGCTGGCTAATGTAACGTACACTCACTGGTACTCCGGGCATCATGGTATTCCGGACGCTTGACCTTTTCACAGAAATTTTAACAATAAAAACTCCCACGTCATGGGTAAAATTAATATCGGTGTCATCCTTGTTTCTTCCTTTTTCACTCGTACCACACAAGAGGTATCCAAACCACTGCTTTGCGAAAACGAAGAGTAAGTTTCCACTATGCGCCTATCACTGCACGAAAATGGCGGAGGGGGAGGGGTTTCTGAGATATATGCTCCATTCATGTGGTGTCCGGTTAATCGTAAATTCCGTTTTCCCAGCAAAAAGTGCAAATGAACACTCCACCAAGTCGTACAATCAAGTCGGAAAATAGGGATTCCACATGTAACACGAATTAGCCGAGGTGTGACGTTTCAACATGGCTGCCACAGCATATTGTTTTTTGTGAACGATTATAAATTTGATCTGATAATACCTTAGTGAGCCGCAAATAAAAAATTAAAACGCAAGTCATGTTTGATATATAATATATCGTGCTTAAATGCTTTGTTCTCCGATATGGTTGTCTTTGTAAACCAGTGAAAACCCCACGCTTGTGGCATCCTTCCTGTCATTAACTGAACAATATGACAACAACGTTTCTGTATCGGAGTTCCGAAGCACATGAATGCAACTGGATTGCAAACCCGGAAGTCGGAGCTTCCCAACCATCCCATGAATCCGACGAGGACTTGAACCCGGCATGAAGTAGAAACAGGGTGGGGGAAGGCTTATTTTAGAAAAGATACACATGCACACGAGTTTTAAATATATTAAACATAAGCAAATACACAACAACTTATTAAATTATCATAGATTGTCTCAATAATTGCATTGTGTGAAATTTGTATCTGCTAAAGTGTGAGAGACATACCAGTTAACACTGCATGAAGTTTTAATACCTGGCATAAAACATGAAGCCATATTAAAGAATATTAATTTTACCATGTTAAACGAATATTAAAGGCATAAGTTAATGTTACATTACTTTTTTAAAGGGTACAAGTGAACAAAATTAGCACAAAGAGTAACTTATTAAAATGCACTATTTTTAAAATGTTAGGGAAGGATCTGAACATGTCAGCGAAAAAGAAGAAGTGTTACAGAAAGAATTGTTGTTCCTAGCTATGGAGGAAGTGAAGATAGGTGGAAGCTTCAAGAAGTTTTCAGATAAATATAGTATCCCCAAATCCGCTCATGGTGACTACAAAGCAGGGAAGTATATGGGGTCTGCAACCGAACAGGGCCAGATGAGGAAACAACCCTGGTAAATTACATACAATGTGATTTATATATATGTAAAGAAAACACACAAGCGGACAAGCAGACAAAGCAAGGGAAGAGAGGAAGCAGCAGGGGGCCTTGACACAAGGAGACAGGGACGATGACCAGCTATGAGGTGATGATGGTGGGGTGTGAGATTCATCGCTGGGAGACAGACTCACTCACACAAGCCATTCACACACAACTGCATAAGATATACCTACAAAAGACAGGGAAGGAAAAAGCAAACATTAGGGAGGATAAAATAGGATAAAACCAAGAGAATCAGGTTAATGCCTGATAGCCCGGACGATGAAGGAGATGCAGGGCCTTGCAGAGGGAGCAGGACCGGGGGCAGCACGGCAGGAAGCAGAGTTAGGCCACCAACCTAAGAGATGGAGACACACATACTCACACAGACAGAGGAGAAGAGGTTAGAAGAGGGCAAAATTATCATGCTGGTTAATTTGGAGAAGTGCCTGACTGAAAACTAGTAGGCTATGTGTCAGAAGGGGAGGAAACACATATACTGCCAACAAATCACAACCAGGGTGCACATAACCTCACCTGTGCATTAGTGCAGCCAGGAAGTATCCCTCCATTCATCATTTATCCCCAGGGCCTTCCCATTGTTGCATATGCCTTTGGCGATCCTAGGATAGTCTCAGTGGCTTCTCTGACAAGGGATGACAAGCGATCTTGTTATTAAAGAGCAACTAAACCCCAAAACCAAGTCTGTGTGCAACCTGACCTCTAACAGTTTCTCCACCTAACAGGCCATTTTGAACAGACTGTAGGGAGGTCACAGGATCTGCTTCCATTATCACACTCTCCAGTGGAAAGTCTGACCTGATGTTTTATTTAATTTAAAGGAATACTGCTATAAACATTTTGAGCGACATATGCTTTACTTGCTTTACTTTACTTACTTTACTTACTTACTCTTAACTTACGCAGACTGAGACATGATGTTCGCTAACATTTTAACTTCCGGAGCTTTGCATAAAGACTTGAAATCTCCAGGATTCATTAATGTAGCTCCGTCAAAGTGAAAAAATAAATGTTACAGCAACTTTGAAACTGTCTTATTTACACAATGTATCATGTGTATTTGAAATACACGTCTTGGATTTGAGTCATTTTGAGAAGTTTGAGAAGTTAGATAGGAACTATAACAGCTGAACACATATGTTCAGTGGTTATTGTTTGGAGTTATTTCAGTTATTTCAGTTACTATAAAATTATTTTTTTCACTGTGACAGAGCTTGGCTAATGACTCCTGTAGATTTCAAGTCTTTATGCTAAGCTAACAGGAAATGCTGTAATAACTCACAAAAACAAAACAATGCTATGTGTATTATACTAATAGGTTTGAACAATATAATGTGGGGCGTGTAACATTTATGCTGGATGTTAAGGCATTGTTAAATGTTTACATAGCATGCATTAAGGGCCATATATTCCCATGGTTTGAATTCTCCTTAATATGCTACATTAGCCTCTTTGACATGAACACTCCAGTTAAAGAGTAATGCCTGCCCATTTGCTAATGGAACACACAACAACAGTGAGGAGTGATGAGTGTGTTTTGGTTATTGTACTGAAGTCTCAACATTCTGGCTTCCTTTCAATTAATCTAGCTGTTCCCTTTTCTTATAGAGTAACTCTACATGCAAAATATAAACTGTTTCGGTCTCATGGCAAATAATCCAGACATCCAAGCTTTTCTTTGCACTTGTTAAAGAGCTGTAAGATGTAATGTGCAAAGAGAGACAGAGGAAATATTTGATTTTGTTGCTGTGTGAGATGTGTTCAGCCTGTCTGCTATAATGCTGATACTGAACTTGTTTTCTGAGGACACCATTGTCAGTTAAATACAGGTTGGACCTCTTTATACCATGACCATTTATTTGACCATAGAACACCAAGGCTTACAAAAGTACTCCTTCTACTTTTTGTGCCTTCCTACTCTGTACTTATAGATTGCTCCCAAAGCACTGCACTGCAACAGATGTGAGTGTATTGCTTGGATGTAGCCTGCTCATCTGAGGGGGCAAGATAACCACTTTCTTCTATATGCATGTAGTGTGCTAGCAGAAGGCCTACATAGGTTTTTGCTGCAAAAAGCAGAACTTTTGCTAAACTCTCTTATCAAAAGCAGCAACCACTTTTGTGAGAAACACTGTGCTTCTATGCTACAGAAATATTCCTTTGCTTTGAAATTGGATTCTAAAATTGCTCCACGGGAGACTCAAACTGCAAACGAGGCTGAGTGAAAAGATGAGAGAAGTTCAGAAGAAAAACCTGTGGGTCAAACAGTAATTACAGAGCAATATTGCCGACATTTTGAAAGATTTTCTGAACTTTGTGATTTTTCTGAGAAAACCTTTTCTGTGAGGGCCTGTCTTCTCTGAAAAAGTCTGTAATTGTGGAGTCCTGGAGGGCTAGATTGGTAATAATCCCTCCTTTTATATTATTTATTCTCAGCTGCTCTTTTCTCAGCGTCACATGTTATTTTAAAATCAGGGTTAATGGACTCTCATTCTCTCTTTTTAGCAGTCCTTTGTTCACTAATGTTCACCAAGTTGCAGTTACTGCAGTTCCTGTCTAAAGACTAACTGAAGAGGGCTGGTTACTGTGACAACCAGCGTCCATCAGCTGTCCCCAGTGAGTTCTACAGGTTCACAAGTTGGGTCATCAGTGGGAATGCTTTTTGTCTGATACTTTCATAAGGAAAAGGAAGTGACAAAAATTGCTCATATATATGATAAATTTGAAATTAACCAAATTGACAAAAACTCAAAGATCCATTCCAGTACATTTTCATTAGTTTAAACCTTTCGAATTTTAATTTTGTAGCTGTAGTGATCAATAATAATGATAAATAACATGCATTTTCACATTTGGTTTCAGCAACACAAGAAATTTTCCAACTTTTTGCTACTTCGACCCCTTATAAATGTTCCATTCTTGTATCAAATAAAGTTCAATCTATTTTTTGCATTTAATGTCTTCTGTATGTGTGCATACTTAACTCCAATTCAAATGTTTCTGTGGACTGGCATAGATGATACTGATACTTGACACACTCTCTGCTGATACTATTGCCTCTTATGCCAAAATTATCCATTAAAAACATTAAGAGGCTGGCAGGTTGTTCAGTAACATGACAGACCTTGTCATCTTGAGAGGGTGACTACAAGCATTTGATGTTTGTGCATCGAGAATTCAGAATGACATTATGCATTTTCCTGTGACATCAATTAAAGAACTATTTCTAATATAGTTCTTATAGGGCGCTTTTATAATTTTATTATGCTATTTTATTTTATTTTATTGTACTTTGGTTTATTGTATTTTTAACTGATGTTTAATATGCCCTCGTCTGATCTCTAAAATCTGTTTTAGGAAAACTCAGCCTAATATCATGAATAAATTGCCTTTGGCAAATTAATAATAATAATGTTGTGAGCAGATCAGTGGATCAAATGCGTTAGGCCTAATGCGTTTGGCACAATTAGTTGTTTATTTATGAAAAAAATTTAAATGTAGTAATGCTGACTTTGTGTTTCTAAACTGTGATGTGTTTTGCTCTACTTGTAATTTCTCTTTGGATTTTAAACCCCTTCCTGCACACCTTGTTTTTACCTCTGTGTTCTAATATGCAGGTTAAAGCCCTGCTGTTGCCAGCAACAGCAGGGCTAGACTAGCAAGACTACACTGCCATCTAGTGTCCAGTGACTGCTGAAAGCCAGTGGAAATGGGGCTGACCTGTGCCACTTAGAATTTCATCATTATTCTTCCCAACGCCCAGATTTTCACCTTAACTATATGATTGTCTTTGTAAAGGGTGATGGTGACAGGCCAATGGTTCACAGGAAATATGTATCGCACTGAGTTAGATGACAGACACAAAATAATAACTCCTAAACTTTATGGAGCAATAACTCCTGATGCTTCAGTTTTGTTTGGTCTGTTTGGTTTTGTTCTGTGATTTCAGTCCTGCCTGTCTGTCTGCCTGTTCAAAGTGCCATTTTGTTCTGCGTTCGTGTGCTTCTGAAACCTGCCTGTCATTAAATTGGATTATCACTATTCTCCAGTTCGCTTCCATCTCTTGCGTTTGGGTCCACCTGCCTTGCACACCGTGACATAGCGACTTTAATCAGCACCTATAAGGACATTGTCAGGTAGGTTGAGGTCAGTCACACTTGACGATTGTAACAAATTTGAGTTTTGGAGCTTGATTTTACTCTAAATCAACACTTGCACCCTGTAGAACATATAGAGGCAGAACTATTCCAGCCTTACTTTTGAATGGTCCAGCTTTACCTTATGCTTGTCATAAGCACTCCATAGATAGATGCAGTAGATACCACTCAATTGTGCAGGCTGGTCATGTGATTGTATTGAATCATGTATCGCTGGTACATTCAGTGAAAAGCATGGAAGGGAGTTTATCAGCATGTGGACCCTGTTTTCACTTTTCAGATGTTAATGGATGCCGTGATGACTTACTGGATCGTAGAGTATCTCACTGGTAGGCCAGACTTTGTTTTCTGGCATGTGTATCCAACATAGTGGCGAGCAACATGGACAAGTTATGCCACCTACAGGTGTTTTCAGATGACTGATTGTGGGTTGAGAGGACAGAGGAGGAGCATACAGGCCTAATGAGTCAGTTTATTATAAAGTGCCAGGAGAATCACCTGCAGAGCAGTGCCAGAGGGACAAACAAGCTGGTGATGGGCTTCAATTATACTAGTGAAACTAGTACCTTAACCAAGGGGGTAGCTATAGATAGATTTGTCATAGTATTTTTGCTACATTGTGTCTCAGGTGTGTGCTGCTACTTAAGTCTATCTCACTTCCTTATACTGTAGGACACTGTTTTCTGTTGACTTCATCACTGACTTTCTCAGAGACATGATAGCCAATATAAACCCCTAAAACTCCCTGGCTCTTAATAAAAAAGGTACAGGATTGCCTGATTTCCTGGTCAACCAGAAAATTTATTGGATCTCATAACCAACTCAGTCTCGTACAATACATTCTGGCAGGTATGGGTTGAAAACATGAACACAAATCTATCTCTCTCATTAATAATGTGTTGAGTGAGAGGAATCATTGCGCAAGTTGACAGAACTTTACTTATGATTGCTTCCAACGGGCATGTGAACACCTCCAAATTGTCTCTTTCAGCAGCAGCGATAACTATTTCATTATAATTAATTCACAAGAAAATGTTCCAATATTGAAATAAATGTAATGTATATTTTAAAATATATTAAAGATATATAAAATTTATTTTAAAATTCTGCTTTAATTTCATCCCTTTGAATCTATAGACCTTTTCCACAGCAGCCATTTTGACATGAAATAACAGGTAACCACAGGTGTTACTAATGACATTAATGAAGGTTCTGTTCATTTAAATGTAGCAGAGTCTTTCCAGTGAGCCATTATGAACAATAGCAGGACCCTGGCTCTGTTAAACCTAAATGGAGCAGAACTTTCATTAATGTCATTAGTAACACCTGTATTTACCCTGCTATTTCATCTCAAAATGCCTGCTGTGATAAAAGCCTAAAACTTTATATTCAAAAACATGAAAAGGTTAAAACCCCTTGTCAAATCTGGTCAACAGGCGACCCTGTTGACCAGAATGGAAACCCTTTGACCAGATTGTCTCTGCTCATTCTTCCGCCCAGTTGGCGGCGGTAAAGCGCGCCGACGTCAGCTGGCTGTCAACCGCCCATGAAAAAAATCGCGGAGGAAGAAGACTGTATCCACAATGGCAGCCAGCCGGAGACTACAGAAGGTAACTATCCCTACCTTTGAAATAATGACATTATCAGGTGAAGCTATCGTTAAAACGACATATTTACCAATGGGAAAGGTTTATTAACGGGTCAGGCTACAGCGTCCGTTTGTCCTGTAAGGTTATTTTGATGTCCGTCAGGCGGTTGACCGAGTTCGTGTAGTAACGTTAACTGAAACTGATAAACACGGAGGTCGGGCGTGATTGTGCAGTCGTGTAAAACTAATAAAAAATAAACCATACGGCCTGTCTTTCTTCGAAGGTAGTGGTCATCAAACATATGTCATCGTAAACAACGTTGTACAGACATAGCTAACGTTACATTCCAGACAAAAATCTGATGTCACTCATTGAAACCATTATCTTGAAAAGCAGGAAGTAATTAGTGAAGTCAGTTTCAATTACGTCATTGTTTGATCGGAATCTTACCTAGACAGATTAAACTTTTAAGGCATGCCATTTTTGTAAGACGCCTCCTCAGTTGTGGTGTCCTTTAATAAAAATCTTCGCCTAATATTCTGTCCGACTCTAGTTAGTAGACTCTTTAGTAAATCTCAAGCTAACTGGCCTCCCAATACACTTTCTGCTGCAAGACATGTAACTTAACAGTTGTAAGTTATTGAAGTTAATTTTTTGAGAAACTTGTCCTTTGGATATGCCCAGTCTGGTTCAGTGTATTGCACTTTCAGATGAAGGCCAGCTGTCTGTGAATGTTCATGACCATTTATTAAATAACTTTTTTTTTTTTTTTTTGGCAGGAACTTGAGGATATCCGTAAATCTGGAATGAAATGTTTCAGTAACATTCAAGTGGATGAGGCAAATATTTTGACCTGGCAAGCGCTGCTCCTTCCTGTATGTACTGACTACTTTTAATGTAACTTTTTTTAAATGATTATTTTGTTCTGGAAATGTTATGTCATAAGTTATAATGTTATAAGTTATAATGTGCTTTGCCACTCTTCCTTTTTGAAGGACATCTCTCTTGCAGTCACAAACATCTATCCTGTTTCTTTTTTGCAAGGACAATCCTCCATATGACAAGGGTGCATTTCGGATTGAGATCCTGTTCCCTGCGGATTATCCTTTCAAGCCACCCAAGATAGTTTTCAAGACAAAGATCTACCACCCCAACATTGATGAGAATGGTCAGATCTGCATGCCACTGATCAGCTCAGAGAACTGGAAGCCAGCCACAAGAGTTTGCCAAGGTATGAGTGAGGCAGAGTGTAGGCATGTAAAGGAGGATAAACCCACCTACACTCGCTTTATCCAGCTTTATAGGCTGACATAAGTCTGACATGAAATTTAACGCAAGCTTGTGCAGGTTGTATGAGGATTGGGTCTTTTAAAGGAAAGCATAAATGAGTCTGTAGTGAATTTGAATGTAACTTGGAACAAGGTGACTTGCAAGTACTGTGCATAAATCACGTATCTTTTGTTACTTCTCTTCCGCCAGTGATTCAGAGTCTTACATCTCTGGTGAACTACCCTGAGCCTGACCATCTGCTGAGGGCTGACCTCGCAGAGGAATACTTTAAGGATCGCAAAAAATTCTTGAAGACGGCAGAGGAGTTCACAAAGAGATATGGTGAGAAGCGACCTGTAGACTGAGAGCACAACGTGGAGACGAGTCACCTCTGACCCTTTGTCTCCTGTTCAGAGATCACTACCCCAAACTACCAGTGATGCCCTGTTCAAGCATATCTGCATTCTTTCAGCACTGCACAGTGCTGGCCACTCCTCAACAGAGTGGTGTGTGTTTCCGTTTCACTTTGCCATGAAAGCCGGACTTTGCGGTGAATTTACAGGCTCTTGCCTCTAGGTGTCAGCTTTTTTGTTAGTATCTTTCTACTGATTTCTTTATTAGAAAATTTTAGAAAATGAACAGAGGTGGGATCTTGTAAATGAAAATGACAGGAATAAGAAAATGCTTTTTAATTTAGTGGTGAATGTTTCACAGATAATCTGCTACACATGTCTGTTTACAGATTTTACAGATTTTTTCTAAGTTACTTAAATGCACAGCATTGACACTATTGTTTGTATCTGTCACATACTCCTTTATATTCAGTTCTTTTTCCTTAAGTTGCACTTTACTCCACTTAACTGTGGAAATTACCTTTCTGTTCCATGAAATCTTAAATGTTACCAATGTAGAGTTTTAGAGGTAAAAGAAACTTCAAAAAAAGATTTATTGTTACTGTATCTGAAGATGCTCCAAAGAAAGCCTTAATGACAGAGGAACTTGGTCAATATTATTATGCGGTTTGAGCTAAGTAAGTCTGAATAGTGAATTTACAGCCTAAATCACTTTTTTCTCAACACTAATCACTGTTTTTTATTTGTTTATTTTATGGCACAAAATATCTCCTTTAATGCACTTATATGTGTGAGCAGGTATACATCTTTTTCACAGCAGCCATTCCGACATGAAATAGTATGTAAAGACATGTTACTAATCACTAGGGGTGGGAATCTCTGGGCACCTCAGGATTGGATTCGATTATGATTCAGAGGGCTACAATGCGATGATAAAATGATCGATGCATTTCTTTTTTTTTTCTCATATTCTGAATCACTGAACATAAAAAGCTGCCGTAATTCACAAATAAATAATAGACCTCTAAATCATCCTGTTACGTGCAATGAGCAATATAATCCTTCAGACAAAAAACATTTTGCAATTCTAAAATCATAGCATAGCTTGCATATCGTGTGGCTCTTGTCCAGATCCCTTTTCCCTTCAACTTCATAGCAGCAAAAGTACTTCCACAGGCTAGCTTTTAAAGCTGAGGGTGCTGGTTGGATTTCACATTCAGCCATGGAGTACGTTTACATGCACACAAGTAACCCAAGTTACTGAGAGAAACTGGGTATGCTACCGTACGGCGATTACTGAACATCCCGTTTTCATGCACTCCTCCGTAATCGGGTTTCTCCTCCAGCGCAACCTCCTCCAGCCTGTCACTGCAATTTAGCGGGTGGCAGCAACTACTGGCAGCCGGACTCAGAGCGGTGGTCACCGGGCAGAGGATACAAGTCAGTTGGCGTTACTCCCGATGGAAACGGGGTTTCCTGGAGCTTCGCTAAACTTGGGGAAAACCACGTGTTCATCGGAGATAATGATGACATAAAAGTGTTCAGCATTCTTCAACGAGCATGTAGAATATCAAGTTTTTCGGCTATGTTCTCACTACAGCGTGTTTTTGTTATGTTCCCCAAAGATTGTCTGGCAGGCACGGCACTTCAGAGTTCTGCCTTTTTCGTTCCTTGAAAATTACGTTATTACCCTCTGGTTATTACCATTTAGAGAAATCGATTTTTGACATTTGTGAATTGATTCAGAATCGTTTACGTCCGCATCACGATGCATCTAAGAATCGATTTTTTTCATCCCACCTCTACTAATGACACTAATTAAAGTTCAGTACCTAAATAGAGACGAACCTTAATGTGATTAGCAGCACCTGTGTTTACCCACTATTTCATGTCAGACTGGCTGCTGTGAAAAAGGTCTGTTGGTCATCTATTTGTGACAGCTTGATTTCATTGCCCAAGATTAACTGCAATATCTAATTCCCACTCCTTTTCCTACATGCCATAACATGTTGGCAGGTTCTCTGTTCTCCTAGATATCTTAAGAAGTTATTAGTTCATAACATATATTTTGTTGTTGACCATTCAAAATGTTGAGATATTTTTCTTGATTTTCTTTTTTTAGAGTTAACATATGTATATATTTGTTTGGTTTTCTTTGGACCAAGGCATATATACGGCTAAAACTGTAAAAAATGTAAAACAAAAGGACAGTAAATGTAAAGCAGGAATCTTCATATTTTCTTCCTCTGTAGTTTCTAGTCTATGATGCAGCCTTTGAAGAAAACAAAAAAAATCATTGCACCTTATTTTGCCACAGATTGCACACTGCTGAAACACTGTGTTTTGAATGTGACTTTTGGGCCACGAAAATTTAAACATGATAGGCTACTAGAACAAACTTAGTGCATATGAATATGTTTTTGAAGATTTAGGAGGCCGTTATCATTTTTCTGCTGCAGTATGACGGTAAAATTGAACAGCTGTGTAAAGGAGACTACTGTAAGTTCACCATTCCACAATTACTACGTAATTTAATATCTTTAAGTTGCAGGTGGAGGACTTTTGCTCATTAAAGAATAAAGAGTTTGGATGATAGTAACTTGATTGAACATTTGTGTGTGTTATGCTTTATAATATAACCCATGTCACTTTATAACTAGTGGAATCCAACAGTACAGATGCCATAATGCAACTTTGTTTTGTATAAACAGCATTCCTACTTATTTTTAGTGGGCTTACCTTGTGTCTTCTAAAATCTGCATGGGAGGGGTTTTCTAAAATAATCTTATGTCAAATCCTTAATGGGTACACGTTAAATCCTGCATGACAGTTCATGCTAAATATAACAACAGTTCTGTTCCTGCAGCAAAAGAAAAATGCCTTATTATCCTGTCTTTAGTTCTTTATTTTATAAATTAAACAAGTTATATAGCTCTAATTAGAGTCTGAGATTTCTTCCCTAGACAGAAGTCCCATTGATAGATTCCTCAATACTTCTGAGTACAGGACAATGCACAATTTTTTGCTAGCAGAAAATTAATAAATGTGTTTGAAGAGAATTAAACACAGATACATATGATTTGAGAACAGACAACTCCTGAAGTTGTAGTCTGCTGTAGCATTTGGAGGTCTAGTTTCTGAAGTCACATAATCGTTTCCTGGTCTCATGTACTGTAACTAGCAATCTGACCAGGGCACAGTCCTGTGCTATAAATACCTGCTTGTCTCTGTTAGTGGTCAGTGTGACGTACCCCCCTACTGACCCCTGCTTTGCTAAGCTGTGATTTAGGGTCAAATATGGATTAAGAAGCCTCAGCACAAATCACATAGCTTTTAAGAGTTTTAATCTAATACATTATGTGAACTCATTTATTTCCTGTTTTGATCCGTCAGTAATTGAGTAATGGTGAGACTTGTAGTTTGAATTTTTGAGATTTCAATAATGGTGAAGAGATAAGCTTTAAGCAGGTCACCTTAGGTCAGCAAGTCTGAGACTGAATAAGTAGTTTAACTAGGAGATCAGTCAGACTGAAAGGCAGTGATGATAAGTAACTAGTCTGCACTAAAATAAGCTGCCACTTGTACTGTGCAAATGGCAGGGGAAGAAAAGCAGCCAAAAAATGTATACAACATTTTGTGAAAACCAGTCTGGACAATAAAATATTTCCTTGCTGATAAATAGATCCTATGATGCTGTACCCCTGTCTGGACGTCACCTTATCAATTGTTCTGCAGTAGTTTTAAGAGAGTTGTGTCCTTGGTCTACTAAGGACTATGCTCAATGCAATCTACAGCTATTATCAAATACAAAACCATTACCATGAAATCATGACCAAATGCAGGTGAGCTGGACAAAAGTCAATAGTCAAATGTAAGCATTTTGAGGAATAGTCTTTTTGGGCAAAATACCTTTTTTCCAACAGACAAGATGCTCCATACCATTTTCACCTCTGTATATCCACTGGTTCAGTTCCTATGGGTAGCATTTTGTGTTAGCTTAGCATAAGACTTTAAGTCTTCAGGAGTCATTGGCCTAGCTCCGTCAAAGTGAAAACAAATTTCTCCTAAAACACACACTAAATTCCAAGATGTGTATTTCAAATACACATGATGCATCGTGTAAATAAGACTGTTGCTGTGATGTTTCCATTCCATGTCCCCAGAGCTAGAGTCGTCGTCCAGGGATTGGGTCGTCGGGGCCCCCGCCCACGACTGCCACCCATAACACAATGCACCAGCCCCTTCTGATCCCTCCTGCGGGTGGTGAGCCTACAGGAAGGCGGGCCCACGTCGCTCTTTCGGGCTGTGACCGGCCGGGTCCCGCCCCGGCCACCAGGCGCTCGCCTGCGAGCCCCAACCCCAGGCCTGGCTCCAGGGTGGGGCCCCGGTAACGCCGATCCGGGCGACGTAAGCGTCCTTGCTCGTTCGCTCATCATCGGGGCTTTGGAACCGCTCTTCGTCTGACCCGTCACCTAGAACCTGTTTGCCTTGGGAGACCCTACCAGGGGCATTAAGCCCCGGACAACATAGCCTCTAGGATCATTCGGATGACTTAACTTTACTTATAATCCAGTGTCTTATGTAGGAATATGGTCAATAGCTTTACAATTATTTTTTTTATTGTAATGGACATGAAAATATATTAAACAATAAAAGTTTATCTATCTCTGCGTTACAGCAATGGCTTCAATGCTGGCCTTGAACACTGGCCTGCCAAGACCAAGACATGGGAGTAAGTCTATAACTGGATTAAACGATATGTCAAAATAAAGACATTAAGCCAATGTTTGAATTTCTCCAGTAATCACATGAAACAATGGCTGAACTTTAATCAGTGATAAATTCTTGCAGGTTGTTTTGTCCTTGAATTGTCATTGAATGACTGATAATGGCAATGATGTGGCCATACATTTACATATGTATAAATCTACATAACAAAATGGATTTGATTTGAACACATTTTGTATAGGTGTGGTAATCACTGTCATTCAATCAACACATCATTGAAATTATGAAACTAACCTGGCTCATGTCTATTGCTTCCTTCAACAGTGGGTATATTCCTGCCTTCCAGAATCCAGCAGCTATGGTCTCTGGTGTGACTGCTGGACCAAGGGCATGAGGACAGAGGAGAATTGTTTTTTGCCCACAACCAGGTCTCCTCTCACC
>OMLF01019915.1:0-30080 GCA_900302615.1 Holocentrus rufus
CTCCCTCCCTGCGTCTCCTCCTCTGCTCACGCTCCTACTCCTATCTCTCTCTCCAACAAAAAGGCTATTAATAGAACGCCCTGCTCTCTCTTTAAACTGCAGGGAGCATATACCGTGCACTTAAAGGAGGAAGAAGCTGAAGATGCCAGGAGCCGTTTGAAAATGTCCTCCACACTGCCCGTGGCTACAAAGACACCGCCTGAATGTCCTAAGAATAACAACAAAGGCGGCTTTGATCGATTCATGGCATTTCGTACCGGCAGAGACACTCATCAGCTAAAATTATCCCTCAAATCACTGGCAGACTAAATACCTTGTGAACAGCAATGTGATGCGAGTAAAAAGGTTTGATAAACATTAAAAAAAAAAAAAACACCTCTCACATATTCCCAGTCAACAGCACTGCAGATATGTATTTTCAGATGTTCTTCTTGCGATGTCAATAAAAATAAAATTAAAAATGACATTTTGAACAACAGCAGGGCAGTAATCAGGATTAAAGACATTGCACACAATAAACACACTAAACACAACTTCAGTTGAATTATTATTGGCTTCATTATTGATATTACTTTGTCATGGTTATGATCATTTGGAAGGATTATATGCATCTTAATTTGACTTTTTTTTTTTTCTTGTCCATAGATTGTCCTTTTGGTCTTGTAAAGTGCAGTTTTAATACTACTTTTTAAATCCAGACTTCACATACAGTATATAGTACATGTTTTTGCTCCATGATCCATTGTTGTTATGTACATTATTTCTCTCACATTTCATTTCATAGAAAGAAAATCCATCATCCACTGTACCAAAGTTGATAAATGATTTTTAGGCCTCCATGATATGGGGAGGATTGGGGTGAGGTGAGCAACTGTACATGTTATTTCAGTGGATGCCACGCTATCAGGCTCTTGGGTCAAACAAAAAGAAACCCCCTCTCAAAAACACACATGCACACAGATTGCATATTGATCGACTTGTTTCCTTGTATGAGTCTGCCTCTCGACTGAAAATGGAAAATGTACAGCTTTCAGAGTTTCGTTGAGAGCAGATGGGCCTTGTCTCGCGGAGCTCACGGGCGAGTGCAGTTCAAACAAACCCAAACTTCGCAAAGGTCATATTCACATTCGGCTGACATGTGTGAGTGTTTACCATACGGCAAAAAAACAATCCTACTTTTGCATATTCAAGTGTGTTACTTTCTGGGTTCGTTTGAAATGCACTGGCAGCTCTCAGGGCCGACATGTAATTGGTGCCAAATAAAACACACAACTCCATACTTTAAACCCTCTCTTTTCCAAACGACCAGCTAAAATTTATTCTCTGCATAGATTTCTCAGTGTAGTCACTGTTGGGCACCCTTCTCGTGGTGTGGATTTGCTGGTGGGTCCCTCCACAGTCGAGGGATGCTATATTTTAGAGGCTGTGGTGCTCCCTAAAAAGCAATACAAGATCTTTTCAATTGACTTTGTTTTTTTTTGTGTGTTTTTTTCACTGAATAAAAACATTTTACAGAATAAATCTGCAAGCACGGCAGGGTGATTCTACTTGTCCTTGTGCTTGGAGGAGAAATAATTGTTGGTATTCAATTACGACATTGTGTATTCCAATACGAGTTGCTACAGTAAATTTGGCTGGTGACGTGGCCAATTCCAAACATAACAGATAAACATGCTGTCTGTAGATGTGTGTCATGAATATCTGTCCGTAAAAACCAATGAACAAAAGAAAATACAATGCACTTGCATGCATAGACAATTCAATCTTTTTGGTCACACTGTGAATATGATTCTGTTTTTTTCTTTTTTTTTCTACATACACAGACATGCAAGTGGTTGTGCATTGTCACATAGATGCAGCTGTACAACCAGGTTAAGACACTGACATTCAGTGGTGGGCTCTCTCCTTCTCTTTCTCCCTCTCTCTCTCTACCATCTCTCTCTCTCTCACACACACACACTCACACACACACACGCACACTGTAAACTACCACATAGTGCATCGACATACCCACATAAACTCTCAATTGATAATCACCTTGGTTGGACAGTGTGGAGGTCTAATGTTTATGGTGCCAGAAGGGTTTTAATATAATTTCCATCTCCATGCCTATATTCTCCACACAGCACCCTCCAATCAAAGAATTATGGGAATATTGCTTAATAACTCTTAAAAAGAAGCTCATCCTGACCCTATAGACAAGCAGGGCTCCGGCCCCATTTGAACCTCTCAGTCCACCCTTTCGCTACTCTTGGGAAAGCAGTGAATAATAATGGCTTCAGTTTATTTACTAAAATTCTCTATTATCCTTTCAAGACACATGAGAGCAAACGTGGTTTTGGACAGAGACACAACGTCAGAAGCCTCATTTTTAGACAGTCAAATGAGGCATCCTGAGCACATAATGGCAGCAATGGTATAAAATATTTTGCTACTGCAGGTTAAAGCCTGTAGTCTGCAGAATGAAATCCTAAGATGTACATCCTGGCGGTACGCCGTGTTAGACGATATTTACCCATGAAGTAAACACGATTTACAGGATTTATTTTGTCGTTTCTTGCTACAGACCTTCTCCGCATCCATCACCCTTCACATTACTTAAGACATCTAACGAGAAGATGGAGTAAGGTCAGAGGACACCTTCATTAGCCAATATCTGCTACACTGCTGCTAATTATCATCTTTCCTATTGACGTTTACTGCCTTTGACGATTACCTTGGCAGTGTTGAGCAAATGGTGAAAATCTCTGCTGGACGAGCTTGGAGTCCGGCCCTGATTCACATTCAATGCCAACTTTTAAAAATGTCTGACTGATTCAGGGCCCGGCGTCAGCGACCTCTCAGGGGACGGGAAATTCTATTCTGGCCAATAAAACTCCTTTTAGGAACAAGGAGTTGGGCAAAGCCCATGTGGTTACAAGTTTTCTGATTGTTCAGGATTCAGAAGCTGGTTCGGGGGGGATACAGTTTTAACATCGCCCTCTACTTTTCAGCAACTACATCACAGAAGGCAGTTTCGAACTGAGTGAGTGAGGCAAATTGTAAATGCAGGATGAGTGTTGAGTTTGCTGGATACCAGTATTGTATGTAAAGAAACGGATGGAGGAATGGCTAGTAAGAGTGTGTCTTTGGCACTCTGTCTGGACAGGTTCTGAAATAGGGCTACAGGAACAGTGCTCAGAACAAATCAGTGTTATTTTCATAAAAAAACATGGCAATGGTCTGTGTATTGTGTAAAAGCTCTCCCTTTCCCTTAATTCTCAGTTAAAGTATGTGTACTGTATATATATATTTATATATATGTTGAAATAAATATATCTATTGTATTTATTGTAGATTTTTTTTGTCTCAGAGTCTTCTTCTTTGAGCTTAAATGCATGCTTCTAGGAATGTTTTGAGGTCATGCAACACTAGGAGAGTAAATCCATTTTGATAAAGGCAGTTACGGGGAAGCATAATTCTATACACGAGTCCTTAAAAGTTGTCATTTTGATTGTTTAGACATGATCTGTGCTGTGAAGAAGACAAAAGTGCGAGTCTATTACTTCTGTTACTGGGATTAAAGTATAAATTGTACATTTGCCTGAAATCACAGCTCAGCTGCAATACTTGTGCAGCAACCTGGCAAAGATAATGGCAATGACTTCTACATGGAATGTCGTGCTCACATTGAATCTCTAGACAAAGGACACCGCATCCTGTTAAGTGCAGGATTGGCCATGTAATTACCCCTTAAGAAAACCCTCGAACGTACGCTTTAGGTTCTTCAAAACAACTAACTGCAGGCGTCCTTTTAGAAGTGTGGCGGACTTGAGATTGTAAAGAGGGCAGTGTACAGACAATATACAGTGAGTGCTGAAGCAAAATGGCAGTTGTGAAACAAGTGAAAATTCTTATTCAGATAAGAATGTCATGCAGTAATCTACTGTCTACATTTCCTAGTAAAAGTACCTATCTAACTACAGTATCAGTTAAGTCACAATTACCTACCTATCTATGAGTAAGTATGTGTGAAATCGTGAAAAACAAATGAAACAGGAAGAAACATTCAAGTTGTCCTCAAAGCTCTGCAGTAAGACCAGTTTGGGTGAATGGAAGGGGAAAGCTTGCATTGCAGTACATAAACCATGTAAGACCAAAGCAGTGAAAAGTCAAGGCCATTCTCAGTCATTCATCAGATACTGATGTCTACTGGGAAGAAAAGGTGTCGAACCATAAGCTTAGCGCTGATGGCTGTCATTCATCCTTGAAATAAAGTGGAGTACTTTACTACCAATCTCGTCACAAGTCACCCACAGGCCAAAGCATCGGAGTGTGCCTGCTTTATGCTCACACATCCTTTTATCTCTAAGTCGTTAACCACAGAACAGTTTTGTTTCATTGGCTCCAGGAAGCAGCATATGTAGCACGCAAATAGGGCTCTTCAGAAGCGCATGGCAGAGCAGTGTGCCTTGGGAAATGAGGGACCGAGGGATAGAGGAATAAAGCAGGGTTTGTGTTGTTTTTTTTCTGGAAGCAAAATTTGACTTTTTTTTTGTTTTTTTCTTTTTTTTGACTATGTTTCTCCCTTTTTTCTTCTCTTTTTTTGTGCACTACTGTTGGCTACTGTTGTGCGCAGGAAATTATTAGGTATTTAGGTTTTAAACAGCCACACAGACAAAGCCAACTCCATGCAGAAATCTAAATGCAAAATTTGAAATTTCACACTGTTTGACAGTTATGCTGTCAGGAGTTAAGGGCAAGGTGTGAGGAGTGAAGACAGGATGAAGGGGGGGAGTGAGCGTATGGTCTTTGTAATATTATTTTCTTTTTTCTCTGTCTCTCATCGCTTAAAATGACAAGAACGTCCTGAATTCTATTGCCTTGATATTCCAGCACATGTGAGGTGGGGAGGCTGTACACCTGTCCCATCCAGTTGCTCAGCTCCACATTTCCCACAGTGACGGGGGAAAAACAGCAGATGACTACACGTCTGTGAGCATTTTGGTGATGTTGACATAGTTTGTGTTGGCCAGTGTGCAGTTGGCTGTCTTAAGGTTCTCCTCCTGAAAGTCCTCGTTGCTGTTGTTCACAGCCTCCTGGATCTCCATATAGTCTGATTTACTGATGGTGGAGCCGCTCCTGCTTTTCTTCAACTCCTCAGCCGAGTCAGCCTTGGGCACATTGACCTGCAGGTACTGGGCTTGTTCTTCACCTTCGGTCTCACGGTGGTAGAAGTAATTGAAGTTGGAGACAATGACAGGCACGGGCAAGGCGATGGTCAGCACACCGGCAATGGCGCAGAGGGAGCCCACGATCTTGCCACCAATGGTAGTTGGAACCATATCACCATAGCCAACTGTTGTCATGGATACCACAGCCCACCAGAACGCATCTGGGATGCTTTCGAACTGTGACTCGGGCTCATCTGCTTCAGCAAAGTAGACAGCGCTGGAGAAAAGGATGACCCCTATGAAGAGGAAGAAAATGAGAAGACCCAGCTCCCTCATACTGGCTTTCAGGGTCTGGCCCAAGATCTGAAGCCCCTTGGAGTGGCGGGAAAGCTTGAAAATTCTAAAGACTCGCACTAAACGGATGACCCTGAGAATGGCTAAGGACATGGCTTGCTGACCTGCTTGGCCATCTTCTGGTTTATCTGCTAGCTCCGTGCCAAGAGTGATAAAGTAGGGGATAATAGCAACAATATCAATAATGTTCATTATATTACCAAAAAACCCTGCTTTGCTAGGGCAGGCAAAGAAGCGCACTAGAAACTCAAAAGAGAACCATATAATGCAAAGTGTCTCCAGGATAAAGAAGGGGTCGGTGAAGTACGTGGATGTATAGCTGATAATAGTGGTGTTGGTCTCAGGTGAAAAGACTTCCGCATGAGACTTGTGCATTTCCTCCTCCTCATTGCGGAAAATAGGAAGGGTCTCCAAGCAGAAACTGACTATAGATATCAGGATGACCATGACAGAGATTATGGCAATAATCCTAGCAGGACCTGAGCTCTCTGGATACTCGAACAGCAGCCACACCTGTCTCTGAAACTCATTATCAGGAAGAGGCCTCTCCTCCTCCTTGATAAAACCCTCGTCTTCTCTGAACATCTCGATGGCCTCCTCCCCAAGCTCATAGAAACGGATCTCCTCTGAGAAAATATCAAGGGTGACATTCACCGGCCTCCTTAGCCGGCCCCCTGATTGGTAGTAGTACAATATGGCGTCAAAGCTGGGTCTGTTCCTGTCGAAGAAGTACTCATTCCTCAGCGGATCGAAGTACCGCATCCTCTTTTTGGGGTCCCCCAGCAAAGTCTCTGGGAACTGGGAGAGAGTTTTGAGTTGTGTCTCGAAGCGCAGCCCCGAGATGTTGATGACCACCCTCTCACAACACTCATGGTCAGCCTCCGGGTCATAGTCCTGGGGGTGCCCTGGGTGTGCGGCCGCCTCGTCAGAGGGGTCGCCTGTGGCAACAGTCATTCTGCAGGGGGAGGAGGCCTGCACTTTTCAGTGGGTCTGGGTCCTGCAGCCTGGAGAACTGCAGGCAGGGGCCAGGAAAGGGAGGGGGCTCAACACTGTAAAGACCTGACGGCCACAGGATGTCACCTAGGATCTGGCTGCATGTAGAACAGACAAAACAAAGATAAGAGTTAAGATAAGAGATAAGAGTCAGGTGACCCTGAGGCAGTTATGACTGGACAACTTCAATACTGTCATTTAATGCAAAACAGCAGGAATTGATCCAAGAGTGGAGGGAATCTGCCTGAGCATAAAGACAAAATAATGACACTAGACAACAGAGCAATATACAGCCTCCCTCTAAAACAATTACATATGATTTTTTTATGAGTCATGTAAAGTTGCAATGTCTTAACAAGGCAATCCAAAATGAATCAGCTCTGGGAAACTTGAGGCTTACACTACTGCTCCTGACTGGGGCAAATTAATATGGAAATAAGAAATCCGTCTTGCATATCAATCAGCTCAATGCAGGTAAATTCTGGAGGTAACCAGCACATAAACGTACAGTAGCTCATGAATTAGAACGAGTGCTAGCACTGATCTGCTGCAATGGACAATATCCATTGAAATGAACCGGACCACCTTCTGCAGTGAAGCCATGCATGAATATGGCAATGCAGCAGACACCAAATTCATACAGACATCCTGTCTAGAATATCATAGAAAACCACTGCAGTCTAAAATACAAATGTTAGAGATGCTCTGAAGATTCATTTATGTGCCATGGACACGAAATACCACATAATAATCCACTTCAGTTTAGTTTTGTTGGAGCATTTTAGTCTTACTGGTCTCAAATGGTGCATGTCTCTGAAATATTCAAAAACATCTATAAATTATTTATCCTTGGGAAGGAAATAGGTTTCAAGAGAAAAACTGTATCTCTTGTCTGCATCATCTCCACTTCCACAGCAGAAGCACAATTTTATAAAAATACATCACATCTATCAAACAACCAACAAATTACTAGCGATGAACTAACTGCAGGCTTATTGAGAGCGTTCATTCATCACGTTTTCTACTGGAGTGCAAATCAACAAATTAACTACATAGGCTAATGCCACCACTTAAATAGACATTTCATCGACATCAAAGCACGTCAGGTAAATGAAAGCTATATTTCATCTTGATTCCATACATACCTGCAGACATCTTATTCATATGTGGATGCTTCTTGATTTTCCTCCTGGACACTGATATCAGGGAGGTGAATCACCAGCTGCGACCATCAAGTCTACACGTCTTGCAAGAGAAAAAAAAAAGCTGAAATTTCCAATTTGGGACGGTCGATCACATTCACCTCATGTTGTCTGCAGCATCCTCGCCGTGCACACCGGGTACAGTATCTGCGGGTGTGTCCTCGCTTTCCCCTCCCCGACTCCTTTCCTCCGGGCAGGTTGTCGTGGGATGGCGATTGACAAAAAGGGAGGGGGAACCGATCAAGGAGGTGCTGGTGCTTCCCTTAATAACCAAAGGTGCTGGGATCAGCAGAATGGTCTGCCTCCACTATTCTCCACGCCAATATGACTGTGTCGAGCTGTAGCTGCAGACAACCGCAAAGGTAAACTGTCCTGATAAGGTGCTCACAGGCAACATCTGCAAAGAAAAAAAAAAAAAGCAAGGAGAGGAGGAGGAGGAGAGTGAGTTGCTCTCAAAAAGAGGGAGCTGATAATCTGAGACTGTGTGTTTAAGGATATTATGGGCAATAATCGCAACTGAAGGCGATTTACAGGACATGTGTATGCACCAACAATGACTCATAAGTCACCCAAGGTAACAACTTTTTCATTTCAACATCGGCATTAACCCACTGCTCAGAGAATATAATCCTATTCATGCGTCACCCAACAAATTTACATTTCCCCCTCACATTGGCATAATGTTGCCACATAATACAGTATCAAGGAAAAAAAAACAAAAAAACAGGCCGATGCCTCAGCTGCAGACATGCTCAAGCAGAGTCAAGTGCGTCCCATCGCTTAGTGGATAGAGGCAGCCTGAGTTGTGCAAGTCCTGCAGCCTCCTAATAGCTCACACTGTGAGGAGAACAGCATCTTCAGACACTGACTTGAAACGACATGCATGAAAGAATCACCCACCCTACGTAGTGGGCTAGGTTATGCAATTTCACAGTGTCAGCCCGACACAAGTGGCCTTTACTGGTCGTGGTCTTAGTTCAGCAGTAGGTGAGACCTGGTGTAGGATTTCTATAATCGGCAGTAGCCACTGGGCTGGTATATAAAGCTTAGTCAAACCTGCAGTCGAGCATTGCTATGCATACAAAGAGACGTGCTGGTGATGGAGGAGGCAAGGGCGAAAAAACGCGCTCTCTATCCGCACTGTAGCCTACCACTCCTTACCTTATCTGCAGTGTGGGCAATTTAAAGGGGTACACATCTTTAACATGGGACTCCAGTGGTTTAGTAGCATCACTGTTTCAAGTATCTAAGGTGAAACTGGCCTTTCACTTTCACATTTTCATACTGCATTTTTGTAGCAAAACATTTTTCTTTCTTTTTGTGTACCCCATCTTCATTTTAACAGTATTTGAGGCTGTTTTTCCTTTCTCAAATAAAATTATAAGCAGGCACTACTAAATTTGTGGTGCTTTTGTTGCAGCATATTTTGTAAAAATATTTATATTTTTAAGATGTTTATATTTATTTGTCAGTTGTCACTGCCATGAAAATGGAAGACTCTTATTACTATGTATTCATACATTCACTTCAGTAGCCTTGTTCAACACAGTTACATCCTGTCTGAATTAGAAACGTGTGCTTGATGAGGCATCTTTTTAAGTCAGGTAGATCAGTGAGCTGTAATGCTGATAGAAAACCACAGTCACTCCAGCAATTATGCATCCGTGATCCATCCAGCATCTCTGTCTTGTAATACTCTAATTTAAATTAAATTAAAATCATTTTTGGATATTGTTTCAACTGAGATCCACATCGATTTCTCTTCCTTTCTGTCTTTCTTTTTTCCTTTTTTCTTTTTTTCTTTTCTTTTTTTTTTAATACTTGCAGCCTTTCCTGGCAACAAGCCTCATTAATAATAGATATAAGGGTGACTAAAATAGAACAAATAATCCATCGCTGTGTTTTTGTGATTCAGAATGAGGACCAAACGCTGATCAATAGGAATTCCTTCCCCCACCATCAACACTGGAAAGTCACAATGACCAACAATGACCTTATTATAGGAGCCAAAGGTCAGAGGGAATCCCTTGGATTGGAGAGCAGGAAGTGAAAGAGGACGAGGAAGAAATGGGGGGATGGGCAGGCCTGCGGGATGATTTGTGTGAGACTTGGCTTTGCCAAGGTTACTACTGGCAGCCCCAGGACCGTCAAGGGCTCCCAGCCTTTTCCCTTCTGTTTGTCTGCCTGCCTGCTGCCACACATGCGCACAGCTCTCACTGTCTCTTAATGGCTTTCCCAGGTTCCTCATGACAGCATAGCCATTATTTATGAGCAAGGGGCCCATTACAAAGACTGTTAATGCAGTCTCTCAAGCTCAGTTGACATTGCATTAGCTGGCTTGCTTTAATTAAAAGCGAAGGGTCCTAGCACTCTAAATGCTCTGTGTGTTTTAATCATATGGAGACGTGGGGAGGGGCGGTTGTGTAAGTTGGAGACGAGGGTGTCAACAATGAATTTGTTTCCAAGAGGTATTGATTTCAGGACACACCCCCAATCCCCATCGGATGTTACTTTGGCACAGGAACAGAGAACAGAGGAAATGAACTCAGTGACTTTTAAAATGAAGGGTCACTATTGTTGAGCTTCAAGCCTTATGGCACGCCATGCTGCTCCGAGCCATTCAGCCACCCTTTTCTACATTTTGGGGATCAGAACACTGCAGATCATTGACGTCCAATCATGTGCCATGAAGGGTCAAGAGGACGCAGGTTCCATATCAACCAAACACTAACCTACTGCACCTATCCTTCCCAACCTTCAGCTACCAGCTGATTTCATTAATTAGCGCAAATTCCAGTTGTTTGACTGATTTGTTAAATCAGCTGATTTATTTGTCCAGTTGGAATAAATACTGGCCTGCTCTTGGCTGTCAGTGACATATGACTGGACGCTGCTGCTGTAGGATAGTGAAACTGCTCGAGTCTGAATTCCACAGATGGACATGTAGAGGCAGGGTTCAGCTACGTGGGGTGCCCACTCCTTCTTGAACAAAGATTACCGTGCAAACCATATTTTTAGATCAGCAACATCTATACTGTATACTTGGCACCTTCTTGTGATGTCAGACTTGTCAGCTTTTGCATATCGACTGTCTCCACTGTCAAAACTGGAAAATCTTGTGGCCTTGGTCCCTGGAGCACACTATCCTTTGAATGGACACTGGAGATCTAAAGGGAGTATCATATTCCTTGCTTCTTGATACTGCATTGCACCAGCCACAAGTTTAAAGCCTTCTTGACCACGCACGCACACATACACACACACAGGTCCAAATACCTCCATGATGAAGTTTAAACACCCTATTATGTCTATTACCAGCACAATGGCTGACATAATGCAATAAGGTGACATAGATGAGCGCTGTAAATCATGTTCACCCTCGGATTTATTGCTGCACAAAAACAGAGTTTCTGCTTCTAGATATGATGATGCAATACCCTCCTGTGAATAATTCCTCGTTAGTGAACTCTTTCTCGTAAAATCATTACGATGTCTGATGAGCATCTTTTGCTAAAATGACCTCACCTCTATGTGCTCTGCCAATTTTTATTTCTGTTATGTTTTTTTTTTTTTTCACTCCTGGGGCTACCTACCAATCCCACAACCTTGCTGCTAAATAGTGTTTTCTCCGATGCGTCTTCATCGAGACTCAATTTATTTAACCCTCTGGGAGGTGAGTCATTCCGGCATCATTTTGCTGGAGATAGAAACAGTTACTGAGGTGCCCTGCAAAGGATGCACATCCAGGTTATACCTACTAAGAAAGTGGAGGCAGAATACAAGGAGAGGTAAATAAATGTATTCTGATGCAGCTCCCTGTGTCCTTCCCTGCGTCCCTCAGAGCGAACAGTATATCTGAGGCAGGCTTGAAAGAGACAGGAAAAAGGGAGGGACGGAGAGAGAGGAGAGGAATAGAGAGATGGGGTTATGAAGAGAGAAGGGAGAGAGAAGGAGAGAGTCGTGCTCATCAGATCGAGGCCCAGCGGGATGGGGGCAGACACTGGAAAAGAGCCAGACACCAGGAGAGGCACAAGGACACTGGTCCACTGCAGTATACTGCCAAGCTGCTCAGCTAGCCAGATAACCTCACAGAGAGCCATATACACCGGCCAAGCTTATAATCTATACCCAGGCTTATATGCAGGTAGAATTTAATTCACTACCTGATAGATTTTGAGTTGATGCCAGTTTCTATTCAAAAAATGCAGAGCAGTTACTGCATTGAGGCACGCTGCTGTTTGCACGTCCAATCTGATTGAAAGGGACTCAGCCACGCTTCACTATCTGGCTTCTTCATTTGTCATTTGCACTGACAACAAGAAAATGAAAACAAAGTGCATGGCTATACCCTATTCAGTAAGCTATCCTGATGCTGGCTATGAGTCAGTCAGTGAGTGAGTCAGTGTAACTGTTGCAGGGAAACCCTTATGCTATGCTGGGATACAATGCGTCTGTATAAAGGAGTGGAATTCAGCTGAGGGTATTTGCTCCACTGACACCAGGTTATATTAAGCCACGACTTTACTAGAAATAAGGCACTGTTGTCTGTGGATTAAATACAGTAGGAAATTGATTTTGTGCAACTGTGCTAACAAGCTTTTTGCATGCACAGTGAGGCTCTGAGAGGGGAGGCGGCTGTGTGCTGATGCAGCTCAGACAGAAGCCTCGTTTTTTCATCATGCACTCGATGCAACAGTCAAGTACAGCTGCAAATGGAAGAAACAGCCCAGAAAAAGGCCAAGTTCTGTTTTTTTTTCACCTGTCAGAAAGCACAAGGAATAATTTGCCAGTGAGTTTTCTATAGCATTATGGAAATGTGACATTCAGGTCTACAGTATAGGTGGCATTGCCTGCTGCAGTGTAGATGCACAATACAGGACTTGAAGCTTTTATACTGACTGCCACAGGGACATTTTGGTGATACACTGATAGATTTTTTGTCTTGCAGTGGCTCAGGGCACCAAAATATTTGGTCCAGGCGGCTCCAGCCGTCTGATCTACAGTAGATACTGTTGTTGGACCTGGCAGGCACTCTGACTCACTGGACATCTGGAGGATGAGCCATGGTAACACAGTTTCCCGGGTCATGTCCTAAGAATCTCAAGCTATTAGCCTTCTTGTGAATGAATTTCTGCTACCTCGTACCCCAATAATATTATCCTCGTATGTTAGCTGTAACGCATGCAGACTCCCGAGGAGTGTCTAAAGCAACACAGTGTGAAATGGAATGTAATGCATCCAGACTAAGTATTATTGTCACTGTTGTTGGACAACTCTTTTGCTCAGCCTCATTCTGTTGCTACGGAGACCGTCTCTGGGGACAGTTGAGCCAGCAGTGGGAGGAGGCTGGGTGGTGACATCACGCCTACAGCATCTTTGGTGCCGCTGGGATATTTCAGGTAAAGTCACAGCACAATGACAAAGCACTTTTCATTCCCCCTGCAGAGTCAACTGCATTAGTGAAAAATGAATTAGCTCCTACAGAAAGTGTAAAACCAACGGATTGTTTTTTAAAATTTTTTCTATTTGCAGCATATCGTTTTCCTCATTTTTTGTTATTCCCACACCTCGGACATGTTTTCCAGCATATAACACAGTAGCCCACATGAAGCTCGACAGCCATTTCATTGTTGGCTCTAGTATTTCTTCCCACTTGGGGGAAGGGTATATGCTTTCTCTGACATGGTTTCTGGGCTTTCCTTTGTCTCACTGAAAGCGCCGAACACAGAGTCTTGATCCAGAAGAGTGAACTTTATGAATAGCCCCCAGAGTGCCATTACATGTACTCCAAAGAGCAGATGGATGAATGGCACCCAGAGAAACAAGAGCAATATGTCTCATGGTTCTATTTCTGGCAGCACCGAGATACAGTTTTAGGGCAAATACCACATAAAAATATCATCAGTGGGGAGGAAGAAAATGTGTTACGCCGTAAACAATTTTGCATTGGAATGGAGCCACTGCTGCATTCCCGTCACAACTTTACCATCAACATCCAGTGGTAAAGTTCAGGGATGACAAGCGGCACCTCTCCTCGCAGACTCTCCCCTGTTGGCATGCTGGGTATCATTAGAGTAGCATGCTGCTGCAAGGCATCACTCGCCTCATGTGGTGAATGTTGGCATGATGAGTGCAGAGGAAGATAGGAGAGGAGAGGGGAAGCCCGGGGTCTCCTCCACCCCCACCCTGTTCAGCATGATCCTGCACTTGCATGCTCGCTTCCGCCTGGAGCCAGCGTCACGGTACAGAGAGGACCAGCTGTGGAGCTGACCGTGTGTGTGTTTATCTGTGTCTGTCTGTACATGTGCGTGTGTGTACGTGCGTGCATGCGAGCTCATATGTGAGCGTGTTCCCTCCTAGTTAGTGCAGAACGCCTGTGCGTCCTCTCCGGTGCTCTCTGTTTTCAAATGCCCAGGATTCCACAGTGGAGCGCATTCAGGCATACCAGCTGTGACCATCTTACAGCTGTGGAGCACTCAAGCATGCTCATTCACACACACACACACACACACACACACACACACACAAAAGCATGTACTCACTCATACAGTGAGAGAAAAGATAGAAAGAGAGAAAGAAAGACCTAGTCACTGTTCCAAGCTAGCACAGACACTCTCTTAACTCATACACACACACACTTATATCTGACATTTTTTTCTTAAAGGGATGGTAAACCCAGTTATAAATGTGGATTTTCTTATTTAGTATTATTCTTGAGTGCTATCTTCATCATCCACCAAGATTTGAAAGTTCCTAAAAGTCATGAACTGTAATAAAATGGAGTTTTAGGTGCTGCATTTTTTTTTTACAGTAATCCATTCCAGCAGGGCTGGGTGGGCTTCAGTTCACAATATTGTCTGGACTTTGGTAAGACCAACAAACTGTCCAGCAACATGAAAATATCCCACTTGTAGGAACTGAAATAGATACGGCTCTTGCTAACACTGCCACAATATGTTAGCAAATGTTTTCCTCGCTAATATTGCTGTAGAGCTCACTCGCAAGAAACTAAAACTAAAGCACGAAATATTTCTTTGTAAAATTGTGTATCTATATCCAGGAACAGCACAAAATCATCATGCCATGCTAACAGGCTAACAAACTAACAGTTATTGTTACTGTTTGTTGAGGCTAGTGGAAGATAACAGGTGCAGTTGAGTCAATCAAACGGGGCGGGAGGAATAAAACTGATATGTGTTCTGATTGGATCCCTCACTCTTAACATGTGGAAGCAGCTTTCACTATAATCCCCAGCAAAAATGATTGTATGACTCAGGAGAAATCATGTGATGGGCTTCTGTCTGTAAACACAGATCTTCACATTCTCGCAGTTTCAGCATGTTGTCAATGCCCAAAGAAAACAATAAAAACTATTTTAATGAACAGTTGCATATTTCCGTTTACCATACCTTTTATGTTGGGTTCTTCACTTGAACTCTGCTGGATGTTACATCTCCATCTACAGTAACATGCTGGAGTCATGCAATGTGTCATCATCAAGTATTATGCAACGTGGGGACGAGTCAAATGAGTGGTCTCTTGGGTGGAAGAAGAGATCTGAAGTTTATCATTTATTTACAGAGTGTTCTTACAAGTAGTGCTTTTCTCACAATAGTCCTTTAAAGGCTCTGAATTAAATAATTCGGTTTGGCATTCCTGAGTATGGATCTGCTGGGAAAACAGAAAAGCAATGATTGATTAATGGACTTGATAACTCAAAAAAAGCAACATATGCAAGATAGTGCATGTCATGAGGGGAGGATATCTCGCACATTATTCTTTAAAAACTATTAAGACTAACACCATGAGTCTAACAAATTTACCTGCAATGTAGTCCTTGCCTCTTCACAAACAAGAACACAGGGCTCCAGCTGAACTGCAGGTGTCCCACTCCTGTTGAGCTCTGTTGGAGATGATTAATGACGTTGGGGCGAACTCGCAGACACGTTTTCATTTTCCCGTGGTTAAAAATACGATGAAGTAGGACTTTATTTCCAGTCGGGGAGTCAGAGGGAACAAGGCCACTCAGCAGTTCTGAGGCTGGAGCACCTGGAGCTCTGGGCTGCATGTCATCTGACTCGAAGGACTGAGGCCCATCTAGCTCAGGGCCTAAAGGAGAAGACTCAGCTATAGTGACCTGCAGAGGGTTAAGGGACTACACCAGTGATTTCACACAGTTAATGTCTACAAAATACATACTTAACGTTTCTACTCATTGTTTCCCAAAGTGAGCAGTCATATTTTAGAACTCCGATATCATTTTTTCTACTCACTGGAATCCATCCATTCCAGTACAATATGAAAATTAACTTTCAGAGACTTAAAACTTTTTCCACACCAGTATTCCATCACCGTAATACAGACATTGCAATTTGTTTTCCTAAATGAAGCTGCAATGTGTGATGACTTGCACAATCAGGGGGCATCTGACAACAGAAGGCGACGGTCTTTTTCAACTGACTAACAGCATCAAATTCACGAGTTGCTGTCAGTAAATGCTAACTGAAAAGACAAGAAGCACCAATGCTATGAAGATATTATGATTAACGTGATATTGTGAATTTGACAGATTTAATCAAAGTGGTCATAAATGTGTCATGCGATTTTTTTTTATTATTTTCCAGAGAATAGTCCCTGGGGAAAAGTTTGCTTTACATGGTGAATTATCAATTCCACGGTCTGTGAATGGCAATGACTGTGTTAGCCGCAGAAGCATAACATTACAAGTTAATAATAATGAGGTGTTTCAACCACAAAAAAAATCCCTCACTTTTAAAATTTGAATTTTGATTATGTGTTATAAAATCCGCAGCAATCCTGCATGATTTGTAAAATGATTTGTTGCAATGTAAAATGTAGGTAAATTGTACTTACATGGGCCAAACATTCAAAACCACTGGTATGGTCCTTTAAAACTGTGACACTCAGTGCTGTATTGAGTGCATTACATATTACAGTCAAATCACTGTATAAATGTAATGAGTAAATATGTAAGTTTGAGTCAATCTCCTGTTCCTATTCAAATATTTTGCCTTTAACATACTAAAATTGTTTGCATGTGTGTGTGAGCATGCATACAGTGACATGATGTGGTGGAGTAAAAGATGATATTCAGTGATACTCTTTCATTTGATTAGAACAGAACTTCATGCTGTGTCTTTGACCCCTTTCCTCTTTTTTCTGCATAGGTGTGTGTGTGTGTGTGTGGAGCATATGTGTGCCTGCAGTTAAGGAACTCAACATTTATATACTTAGATGAGCCATGCATCCTGCAATACTTAATCTAACACGAATGCCTTTTGGTTCAGTCTTTGCCCACATTCTGCGTGACAGAGGAGACGACAAAAGCTTTGATGTGATGCAACAAAGCAGGATTTCAATTTGTAAAAAGCTAATATATTCCAAAACAAATTTAACCTAAGCTGCATTGCGATTTCTGTGGCGGTTCAAAGTCTCAGCAAAGTGTAAGTAAGGAGAGTTTGAGCACTGTGGCGCACCAAGTGTAATTCCCCTCGTCCACCGGGAAACTCAAGAATTATGGGTCAGACAAAAGCCTCTGGGTGGAATTCAAGGTGGTTTCCTGGCCTGCATGACAAATCTCAGACAGTCATATGGCAAATTCTAGGACAAAACACTGTGTGTGTGTGTGTGTGTGTGTGTGTGTGTGTGTGTGTAATAGTCTCTTGATCTATTTTCAATCCATGCTCCTCTGAGGAAAGAGAGGAAAAAAGAGGCGTTGGAATGCTATTCCAGCACTAGAATTGTTCAAGCAGAGCAGAACGCATAATGTGCTATATTTTACCATTTAAATGGTCACAATTGCCAAGATAATTTCATATTTTTCATCCCTTCAAATATATTATAAAGGGGCAACAACATTTTCTGTATGCCTCCAATATTATGATTTACACCCACTTGCAATAGCTGAGTTGTTTCACTTGAGGGCAGTACTGAGCTGTGCTTTCTCCATGAAATCTGTTGTGTTCAGCAATATCAACCAGTAACACTCAGCTCAGCATGATATCAAGTATGAAAAAGCCTGCATTTCATGAGAATTAAAAATACTATTTTAGCCGGTCAATTTACGCCAAGAAGTGGAAAAAATATTAGAAATGTCTTTCCTTTGATTATGGTGGCAATTTCTGACATCACACTAATCACCAGAGTCTTGAACAGGTGTTAATAATAGCAGTGAAATGATGCTGATCAGTCCAATGGAAAACTGCAAGCTGACAAACTGTGAAAACGTGAAAACCATTCCTTGAAAATCAAATAAAATAAGATAAATAAAATTTTAAAAAGCATTAACTAAATGCAGAAAATATTTCCAATGACTAGATTAGTCATATTCTGCATAGGGGTTGGGGTCACATTCGACCAAGGAGGATAATGGCCGGGTTATCAGGCCCACATAATTAGGCATATAGCTTTGCATGATTACTTATTAGCTATAATTGAAACCAACATGCTGATTTGGACAGCAAATACAGCCTTGTAATAAGTGGCGAGTGTTTCATTTAACTCCTTTGAGTTTCACTGTTTCAACGTGTTACTTGAGTTCTCGGTCACTGCACTAGGCCTATGTGTCGGCTATAGGGATAAAAGGTAGCGTGACGTCAGCCCTAGTTGGCATGCCAACTCAGGGAATGGAGCATGCCTCTGAAAAAGAGGCAGCTGAGGTGTTTTAATGAAAGAAAACAAAGGCTGCAGGCCACCCGGGTGTGTTGCTGTTTTTCAGAGTACTAAATGTAGCTGTCCATAGCCTATTTCTGAATATGCCAACACCTCGCCTAAGGCTATAGGCTATTCACCTGACCCAGTGGACGAATAAGGCTGATGGACTGAAATCGATGTGTTGGTGCTGAACCCGCCCTGAGGATACGAGCAGCGCATTAAACTTCACATGCTCGTAAATGATAGTTTTACAAGACTCGTGTTATCCTAATGACATATATCACGTTGCCCCCTTTTCTTCAAGGACAAAATGGTGATGATGAAGCGCAGTTGGAAAGTCTATGTGAAAATGCAAAACGGTGCCATGGTAACATTAGAGGGGGTTACCCAGGAAACCATCGTCGTCATGGAGACTGCATCACAAGGCGGGTTCAATAACCAAAGAGGCGGGACACGCCGCACTTTCTCCTCCTTTCATCCACATTCAACGTTTTACCTTCATCCTTTCATCGCAGTGTATTTACTACCAAACAATGAATAATAAAAATGATATATAGTCAGCGACATTTCCCCATATATCCGATTTGGACTGCATGTTTCAGTGCTATTCGACATTTAATATACAGTATGGCTGTAATAACACTTTCTGAGTCGGGATCACTTCATTTTCTGCTTTTATTTGGTATAGGCTATAGGCAGTTCTGAATAAAAATACGATCTTACGAAAAGCTCCGCATATAATTTGCGAAGCTTTATACCACTCCGCATTTTATTACCTGAATAAATAATCTGAACAAGACTCCAACATCTCAACAGATTATGATAATAAATATAACCTTAACAGGCATTTGGCTATTGTTACCACATTGTATTCAATACACGACTGGACAACGAGACAACTTTTTCTCCTCACAAAGCACAAGACATCGCTGTTTTAGGAAGATGTAATATAGCAGGCTATGTGCTACACGTGTATCCCAATCACTGAACAACAACACCTCTCGCACGAATCCAAACACCACGATATGATGTAGGCATAGTGTGGCGCTACACTGCAAGAAATGTCAGCTTTTACAAGCCACTTCAATGCAGAACCGAGTCTTAACATCTCAAAACAAGTTGGCAAATCTGCCAACTGCCTGAGGAATTTGTACATTTTTCAACGCAAGTCAATTTATTTCAGGAATATTCTGATTCAAAATACATTTTACAGATAATAAGTGGACGGATTTGTCTTAATCTGCCTTGTTACAATTAACACTTTAAGAAAATTCCACAAACAAGTGAAACTGCGTTGGAAAAGAATCAAATTAAGCCCATTGGCAGACTTTTCATCTTTTCTTAAGACTAAACTAGTTCAGATGGACATTTTTGCAGTGCAGACTACATCCACAGATATGGACTTGACACATCAAGACTCATAAAAAAATAATTGCCCGTAATATTATACTACTCCTTCATGCCCTATAAATATTCACCAACTGGATGGCGTTCATTTACACGTCCGTGAAAATCTTTTTGATGTTCACGCAGTTTTGGCTGTTCTCGTTGGTGAAGTTGGGCTGTTTGAAGGCGCTGTTGACGCCCTCCTCAATCACCATGTATTCAGACTTGCTGAGAGACGAGGAGCTGCACGTCCTTTTCAGCTCCTCTGAAGGAAGGTGCTCACAGCTGCTCACATGCAAGTACTGAGCGTGTTCCTCCCCGTCAGTCTCCCGGTGGTAAAAGTAGTTGAAATTGGACACAATCACGGGAACGGGTAAGGCAATGGTCAACACGCCTGCTATTGCGCACAGGGAGCCCACAATTTTCCCACCAATGGTCACTGGGTGCATGTCTCCATATCCCACAGTGGTCATGGTGACCACGGCCCACCAAAACGCATCCGGGATGCTGGTGAAACTTGACGAGGGGTCGTCTGCCTCTGCGAAGTAAACCGCGCTGGAGAAGAGGATAACTCCAATGAAAAGGAAAAAAATCAGCAAGCCAAGCTCCCGCATGCTGGCCTTGAGCGTCTGCCCCAAAATCTGAAGTCCCTTGGAGTGCCGTGAGAGCTTGAATATGCGAAAGACCCTCACCAGTCTTATAACCCTCAGGATGGCGAGGGACATAGCTTGCTGGCCCCCGTTGGTTTGCTTCTCAGCCAGCTCAGTCCCCAAAGTGATAAAGTAGGGAATTATGGCGACGACGTCAATGATGTTCATGATATTTTTGGAGAATGTAGTTTTACTCGGGCAGGCGAAAAACCTGACCAGCAACTCAAAAGAGAACCAGATGATGCAGAGAGTCTCTATCACAAAGAAGGGGTCTGTGAAGGGGCTTGTATAGGGAGCAGTGCCATTGACAGTGGGTGCCACTGTGGCTTGGTCTCTGTCATCCCGAAATTCTGGCAGAGTCTCCAAGCAGAATATCACAATTGAGATTAATATAACAAGCACCGACACGATGGCTATCCCCCGAGCCGGCCCAGAGCTTTCTGGGTATTCAAACAAAAGCCAAACCTGCTTTTGAAAGTCGTTATTGGGCAGAACGCGCTCTTCTTCTTTTATAAAGCCTTCATCCTCCCGAAATTTCTCCATTGCCGCCTCTCCGAGTTGATAAAACCTTATCTCCTCAGAGAAAATATCAATGGGGACGTTAACAGGTCTCCGGATGCGCCCCCCTGACTGGTAGTAGTAGAGTATGGCATCAAAGCTGGGTCTATTCCTGTCGAAGAAGTACTCGTTCCTCAGTGGGTCAAAGTAGCGCATCCTTTTCCTGGGATCCCCCAGCAGCGTGTCGGGGAACTGGTTGAAAGTTTTGAGCTGCGTCTCGAAGCGTAAGCCTGAAATGTTGATGACCACCCTCTCACAGCATCCCTGGCCGCTGCGCTCATAACGATCCACGGACAGGTGAGGCGCCGAGAGCGCAGCGGACTCCTCAAGCATGTTTTCCACCGTCATGACGCCTTTCTCCACTTCGGCATAACCCCGCGTGTCAGTTGTGGTGCTGCTGCCCCTGAGCTCGGCGGACGAGGGCGACTGGATCACGCTGCTGGTCCGGTGGTCCATACAGGTGGTTTGGTACGGAGGTGGCAGAGTGCGCCGAGCCTCTCCCAGCCAAAGCCTACAGCTTTGGAGAGCTGAAGCCGACGCCACTCACATCTCCTCTAATCATCACCTACCTCTGCGTATCCACAGTGAAGCGCTGCATGCCCTTGTTTTTTTTTCCTTCTCTCCAAACACGCCTATACCCGCCCACGGCGCGCATATGTCTGACATACGTCCACCACCCGCCCAATCGGAAATTAACTTGACACTGAACGCCGAGCTCACACCCCCTGCATGTGATGAAACAACACACTTAATGAGAGCCCGGCGCTGCACAGTCACACCTGTTTGATGAGGCTTAGTTTGTTTCTAACACCATCACTTCCCCGTGAGCTTCAGGGATCATTACTTCGGATCCTTTATCAACACCTTGCAGCAGAAAGGAAAAAATGAAATCAAGTCATCTGCACCTTCTTAAAGCATTTTGCAACTTCTAAAGCTCTGAAAAATATGTCTGTTGCAGGTGTGGCATTCGTGATAGATAGATTTGCAATTGAGAGAAAATGTTAAGCAAAAAAACATCTATTTGAAGAGAGAGAGAGAGAGAGAGAGAGAGAGAGAGAGAGAGAGAAAATTAGGGAAGCAGTCAGGATCAATATTCCCTCTAACCAGCGTGTCTGTGCAATAAAGTCTGTTGATCTATAGTCTGAAAATTCTCACACTGACCAAATATGTTGTCATCAGTCAGTGAGCCATTTGAGAAATATTGGCAGGATAGGCAAATAAATTGCTGTATTGACGTTGCTTGACTATAGTGTCACTGTCAAAATTAAGAAGTAAAGCTCTTGGTCATTTATGTTATTTCGTTTCTTTTTTCTTTCTGTGTCTTTTCTTTTTTCTTTCCTTTTCTTTCCTTTCCTTTTCTTGTTTTTCTAAACGAAGTAAACGTAGCTCTCCATGGTGCTGAAAACAAGCGCGCGCACAGGTTGTGACCACTTGGACATCGGTGTGCGCGCGCCGTCTGTGTGACGGATCATTGGCGCTCGTGCTGGGCGGTGCGTCCCGTGCGCAGCGTGCACTGTCAATTTGTGTTTTCGTCTACTCGCAGCTGTCTCAGGGTGTTTGTTCCATACCGCTATTAGACCACAGAAGCGCCCTGAAGCCTGCGGATCAGTCACCTCATTTCCACTGAAGCCTTTCAAGACAAGAATGAAGGGGGGAAAAGAAAGAAAGAAAAAAAAGACTTTCCGCCAATCTGTGTGGTGATAAAATGACCTCAAAGAAACATCTGAAGTGTCAGCCTTTGTTACAGCTGTCATTAATGACGAAAATGCAGAATCAATGTCATTTATAATTCATACTGACAGGCTTCATCAAAGGACGTCTGTCACCGTCTGTGGTTTGGGAACACGTGCACGCGGGGTTGAGGAGTTCAAATGGAACGCGTGCCCGGTGCACAATGTACTCTTTTAGTGCCACTCTCTGCCTCTTTATTTTGGCATGCCAAATTCCAAGCGGAAATCCTCTTCTCCATCCGAATATGGTAGCATCTAGTACTCAATTATGAACCTACTCAACTAATCCTCTTAAAAAGGGGATGACACTGATCTAAAAAACCTATTGACCTCTCCTGCACTGGTTCTACAAAATTGGTTTTAGAGCACGTGAGAACCTCACGCTACCCACATTTCATGCATACTGAGTGTGAAAGATAAGAACATGATTAAAGTCAAATAAATTGCTATAATAAATTTGCATACTTAAGCCTATCTAATGTGTTGAACAGTTACAATTAAAATTCCAGAATCCTGCAAGAAATCAGAATTTCTTGTATCACTTAACATTTCATAACTAGAAGTATAACAATATTCATGCTCCTGCCTCCTATAAGTAGGGCCAAAAATTCATCAAAACTCTGTTCATCCTCTCAAGGACTCAACAATTATCACAGAAACTTGTGCTGTTAATGCTTGGTCGGCTTCTTCAGGATTTTATGAAAAGGTATCAGTTTGGTAATCATAATGAATGAATGAATAAATAAATAAATGATAACATGTTCTGAATGTCATTATCACCAAACTGCTGTGTGCATTTGTAAACTTGCAAGACTTATTTTTTTAAGAGAAATCAACTGTTGTATTTATTATCAATAGTTTTAGGCCATTAATAGGATAGCTAAGAGGCCTAAACACATTATAAATTAATAGCAGTGTAACAGAGGTGACGGGACTGGCTAAAGTATGCATGTGATCCATAAAATTTAAAGGCCCCAAAGAAATTTTTCAAACCCAGCTTTGAGATTTGATCTCAATAGGTGACACTAAATCTTGGAGAACCAAGCAAAGGGTTAAAAACAGGCTTGTCAGCGCTGTCATTTCTGTGTGATTTCAAAAGACTGAGATGATGGAGGACTACTGTGGAATGGAGAAGAAGTTAAGTTATAAGACAGTTGTCATGTCTAGGAGACAAAACTAGATTAAATTGAGTCACCGAATAAATTTGATTTTGCAAAGTCATTTTCCCCTAATATTTGTCTGGCTCTTGGCTTAATCCATGTCAACAGAACTTGGGCATGTCCACTGATCCATAATATGCACGAAAAACTGAGATTACATTTTCAAGAAGGATCCTCTGTAAGAAGAAAATCACGTTGATATCAACAACCTAACAGTAGATGCTTCGGCACTGGAAGTTTTGTCTGGGTTTTGTTTCCATGGCAACAAAACAGTATCTTTTTAAAGTGAAAAGAGTTAAAGTCGAAGAAGTTACATAATTTCCAGTCCAACCCGTGCAGGGGCAAGTACACCAGAGACAGTTTTACTGCTCCTATTGAGGGACGAACACCTTTCATATCAGCATCAAAGGAGCCAGGCTTTTTTTGTGCGTTGAATGCGAGGGTACTTTTCAATCGCTTAAGTGTTGGCTCAACAAAGGGACAGATATAAAGCAAAGACCCCGAGTAGCAGGCACACTTTGATTTTCATCATCACTCTCTGGTGAATACCCAATGGCTATAAAGCCTCCATCCCCCAACCCTCACCCCTGTGTTTCCTTGTTTCTGCCTCTCTTTTATCCCATTCACTCCAGTTAAATGCACTTAAACAAAAATAAATTAAATTTAAATCTGTTACTTCCCCGAGGCTATTGAGTAAGAACTCTTCAAGCTTGCAAACATAGATGGATTGAGCGTACCAACCCTTGAGCTGATCCCAGACTCTGAGAAAATTCTGTTTTGATGAGACTTGAATGAGTCTCTAAACGATATGAAGGCTAAAGTAAGGGGGCTTTGACGATGATGATTGATCGACGGGACATCAAGAGCACTGAGCAGCGTCTTCTGTGTGCAGCCCATGTCTTTTCTTGATTACACTGTTTTGTGACAAGCGCTTATGTAACTGCATGCCTTGGTGTGTTTGACAAAGAGGGAGAGAGAGAACGACAGAAAGCTGGATGCCAACCACCCCTGTCTTTGTGATGGAATCCCCAGTGAATACCATCACCGTAAGAGCCAAGATGTCAGACTGCAAATCAAGACCATTATTTGAACATTATTTGCGCCGAGGCACTACAGGTGATTTATTTTCTCTGGATACGCCAGTCGAGGAATTGGCCTGCATATTGACCTTTTCCACACATGCCTATGCCCAATCTCGCATGTGTTCATAAATACTTAATAGCGTTTTACTCCACAAGGCCTTTCAACGTCTTTTCTACATTCTAACCCACTCTGTTGCCTGCCTGGAGAAGATAAAACAGGCTTATTCTGTATCCAAGTCTCTGGAGCGAAAAGCAACTAAAGATAGACTTTTTTTTTTTTTATCAGTGTGGGAAGTTAAAAAATGACTTATTAACTCTGGCAGGAGCTGGGATTTTAAGTGATGTTACAAATGACATTGTCTGCCTGGTTCCGAGCTCGGGGAGGGACAAGGGCATTTCACATAATAATCTGCTCCAGAAAATCTTATCTGCATTTTCATTCTTCACTGTAGACGGTGTCAGACGAAACGAGGGCCGGTTTCCATCAAAAGTGGCAGTGCTCGGACGCCTCTCTGAGTAATGAGGAGCAAGGCTTTTTTTTTTCTGTTCAGTCCCGCTGCCAGGCACACACTGGCTGATCAATAGAGGCAGAGAGTGAGTCTATCGATCAGCCATCCATCGGCTGTGATTCCTGCCAGTGCAGAATCATTACACATTCACATTGCCCGCTGCCACGGCTATCGTGAGTCAAGGTCAAGGCCAAGGTCATAAATAACGTAACAACACTTTTCTCACCACAGTAACAACTTGAAGCAGCAGCCAAAAAAAGAGATATTGTGCAGGTTTAGTTAATATTGTGCCTGTTGTGTCCTCTTTCAGGCAATATCTTGTAAAATGCATAAGCCTAGTGTATATTAATGTAATGCTGACAAATTCAATCTAGTAACCTCATGAAAATTAATGAGAGGCCTAGCTAATCTTTTAATTAATATTGCAATATTAAGATTGGAATATATTACGACTATCATCTCATGTGTATGGATCACAATATGTGAATTTTGTATTTATTGTAAGGATTAGCGTTTGATAGGTGACATCCTGTTCTTGTTTCGAAGTCAGCCTCGCCGCTATGGAAATGTGAACAGCTGCTGCCACGGCGATGTGCAAAACAAGCAGGACACATATGGAGACCAGTGGCATGGGAATAAAAATGAGCATCTCATCCACCTGTATGCTTTAACTCTGTGGTTTTACTGCATGTGAAATATAAACATGCACACACATGCAGGCAGACGGCGCAGACATAACATGCACCAGCGCATACTTAGAGTGCATGCCTCTATATTCTCATGCATCACACACACACACACACATGCAAGGTGAAGCCCTGACAATGCCAGATCAACAGATCCCCTGCAAATGTGCACGCAGCATGAAAACTGTCCACATACTGAACAGAAATACCTCAGTTAAAAGTAAAAATGAATAATGATGATCAATTAGCATCATCTGACCTTTACAGTCACAGAGAGCATCTAAATATTAATTGTTTGCTAGTTTGTTCACGACCCGAGGCAAGCCCAAATTGGCACCCTGGGTATTTTAGCGAGGTAGAGCTGCTGTGTCCGACGGGATGTGACAGGATGTGATGCAAGCATTAAGACTTATAAAAGCCCCAGAAATGGCATGTGAGGCATTACATGTGAAGTTGCTGTTCCAAATGGCGTCCCAGCAGTGAAATGTTAAGGTCATTGGGAAGGAGGAGGCGTGCGCTGGGTAAAAGATCCAGCCCTCTGGATTAGAGATCCCTGAGGAGAATGAGCTCTCTGGCCCCCGTATGACATGCTGTCACAGTAATGGATTGGTAGGGCAACACGGAAAGACCCCCCTGAGCATTGGGCCATTGCTTTATGTCCGACCTGAGGAGAGTTTGCTGCAGCAGAAAGACCACAGGCATGGTCTTGTGTGCTAATAAAGTCTCTTGAGTTGATTGCAGCCGCTGAGCTTGGTCATATATTTTGCCTGAAGTGGATGGAAATTGAGAGGTGAGGCTGGAGAAATGGGGGGAGATAAAGGCCCTGGGAGACTCCTCTCTGTACAATATCTGAAATGGTTTGTTGTTTTGGTAACACTTATCTGGGATTGTCTGGTGTGGATACTATCTGGTGACAAAAATAGAACGTCACTTGGGTATTTGCGACATCGCTGCAGATTACGTACACCTAACCATTTTTGTAGGCTAAACCCAATCCTAAATCTGTCCATATTCCCAAACCCTGACTTCAACCCCAGCTAAGGCACTGAATATCTACAACTTCTTTTCACACTATTGTATCACCTGAACCTCAGCAGCAGGTTTCTGAAACGGAATCACAAAGGAAGTATGAATCAGAATAACAATAAGAATCAGAATCACTATAACTGGAAACAACAGAACAGTGCAACAACAGAACCTCATATTAAGTACAAATGAATAGGGCAAGACATAAAACAGACAGTAAAACATATAGTGTCATTCTACATAAACATTCAAAAAGTAATATTTAATAACTATTTACATTTGATCAACATGGCAAAGGTAAGAATAATCTTAAACTTTCCCACAAATAGTAGCCTACTGTATTATATTTATATATATGATGCAATATGATACGATGTGATATGATAATGGGGTGCAATGCAATGCAGTATTATACAATATGCTGCAGTGCGTTATGGTACAATATGATTTGCTGATCCCCTGACATGGAAGAAGTTGTGACGTAGTCAACAGTACAAATATATATTTAACTTGCAATATATATGGCAAACAAATCCCCACATACACCATGCATACTTACTGCTGTACAGCCTAGTAAAGTGTCTGTTCATACTGCACTGTCCAGAAACATCTACAGTACAAGTTACCAGGCTCACACCTCTTTCCAGTAGCCAGTGTGAGGAAAATCTTTGAAGTGAGAATCACAGTTTGCGAGGAGCAGATGGGCTGACTACTGTAACTCCTCACTTGCATGCGCCTCACTGCCAGACCATAATGAGGGATGGGGGAACAGTTAATTTAGGAGTCTAGCAGGCTGCTGCAGGGATCACCAGCATGGAGAGGGCAAGAACTCAATTAAAATGGTCATCATAACAAAAACCACCAGGTGTATGTTTGTTTAACTTCAGTCTCGTCAGCTGCTGCGTTACCTGCCCTGTTTATCTGACAATGTGATGTTACTGCTGATTCACGTCAAGCCTCAAGATGCATCTCTTACACAAGCAATTAGCAATTAGCAATATAGCACTAAACCACTGTAAACCAGAATATTGGTGCAAAAATATAAACATGATGATTCAATGGTTTCGAAGAGGAGGTATGCCACAACTATGGGACAGGTAGCACTTTGGCCTCAAGGCAGAGAGGTTGACCATTATGTTTGGGCCTATCCTTTGTCAGTAAATGTGTGCTGCTGGTATCATGCTTACTGTGCCAGCCACGGCTGCCAAAATGTCATTCAGAAAGGCACTGTATTGTCTAGGGGCACTGCACTGTGCCCTATTCTGCATTTTGACCTTTCCAATAAAGCTAATATGAAAAGGAGGACATGAGAATGTGTGTGGGATGGAAATGCACAAGGACAAATTCCACTTGCCTCATTTTAAATTTCTGAATAATACCAAAATAGCAGCATCAAATCGCAAAACTTAGGTGTTTATTTTACAGTGACAAATTAAGTTTAGTTGACAAGTGTTGATTCGAGCTGATGTGACTGTGGGGCCAGTGTTGAAAATGATCTAAAGGTGTAAAAGTAACTCTTATGGATGTGGACTAATAGGAACACTGGCACTGGTTGATTCTTACTGTCTGCTGTGCTGTGAAATGTTAATCCTGTTTTTTACCTTCACAGTAAAATGCATCCAGTTGAATATGGGATAAAAATGAAGACATTAGGATATTCGTGGCATATATATCCTCCGAAAGGAAAGAAAAAGCTAAGGCATTTAGAATTAATGCAAACCAAACCAAACAGTAATAAATATGAGAAATAACACCAGTAACAGCAGCAACAATAGCTGCAATAGTAAGCTGCTACTGCAACTACTGCTGTCACTACTAAAAATAATAATTCATATTGACTACTACCTCAGCTACGTCTGCTAGTACATTGCTTTAATGATCTTTGGGAATATGTGACATATAGGGCAGGTGAAGATCCCAGTGCGTTAGCGATGCAATGGGAATTTCTTTCCTGCCGAGTATTCCAGGCTTGGAAATGAACACTTATAGATTAATTTTCCTAGCCTGCTGCCAAATACATTACCAAACCTGCACATGTTTACATTCATCAAAACATACACACACAAACACGTGCACATGTCAATGGGAGTAGGTGGATATGCAAAATAAGAGGAGGAGAAAATGGATAGGCTTAGGCATCTCCTACTCATTTGGCTCTCCCTCCCACAACTGGAAGGAAAATCTACATAGACTGCGCATATACATTGAGAATATGGGCACACATGCAAATAGATTTTACTTACTGGAATACATATAAACCACACATGCACACAAACGCGCAGACACCACCCACAAATTTCACACAAACAACATCCACACGACACACTTAATCATCCGGCTCGAGCCCCACTGTCTATTACAGTGATATTGTTTTCCAATCAACTGCTAGTCTGCCGCCCAAGGTGGAATAGATTCTTATTTTGCTCCTGCCACTTCTGATTCGCAGTCTCGGCATCAAACCGCTGACAGTAACATCATTAAAACACCAATTATGCTATCCGCTAACAACCAGTGCACTCTTAGACCTGCTGTGCATTCGGGTAGGGCTGTGCAGTTCAGTGCAGATTACAGGGTCTCATATCAGCCTGTGCGAATGGTCTGCAAGGAAAGGTTGAAGGAGTCATCAGTTGTCAAATGGTCAAAATTGATTTGGAATTAAGTTTTAAGTTACCAGGTTGCATTAAGCCGATGCTCCGTAGTTATAAAGAAATGAGAATGCAACATCAATGCTAAAAAAAATTGGTTCTTTTTAGGGTATGAATTTTATTTCTATCAAAAAAAAAAGAAAAAGAAAAGAAGAAAATAAAGATTTTGCACAAACAGCTGACAATCCATTACATTACTGGCAAATGCAATTCAGCACAGGCCCAGCCTTATCTACAGTGACCATTCCTGAAAGTCCATCACCATTCCACAC
>OMLF01019918.1:0-16558 GCA_900302615.1 Holocentrus rufus
CCTGGAGTTGGTTTACTCTCCATATAGTTGGAAATACTCTATCTAGGTTAAAATAGGTTTACACTGAAATATTGACACCTCATTTTTTACTGTGTAGATTTATATTTTTAGTCACAACAGATTAATACCAGCTGTTCAAAAGTCACACTCAGGCAACGCACGTACAGAGTGCATTTATGGTGCAACACTGCCATCTACAGGACTAACTGCAACACTGCCACTGACATTTCCCAAGCCGAGCCATCACACTCACAGGATCAGCTGTATAAAAATGTTTTATTTTATTCAAGATACACAATACGTTTTATATTTTACCTGATTCATGTAGTAAATAGAAATAGAAGAAATAGAACCTCTGACATCAACAGTAGTAACAAGTGATGCATCATGCCCGGACGGCCTTCATAAATAACTAATCTGCCTAATCAATTCTGAAATGGACTGTACCACACCTGCCTGACTACCTACCAAATGTAGCAATGCACGTGTAATTGGCTAAAAAGCAGTGTTGTGAAACTTGATTCCAAGACTGACAGCTATTCAGGCCACAGATAGATATTCTTGAAACTAAGACTAAAATAGTATTACTAATTTGACATTTTATTACTTTAGAAGGATGATAACTGTACTGTGGCTCCAGTGTTGTGAGCATCTAGAAATTCTCAGACATAAATGTAAACCAAAAGGAAGAATATGCAAGAGAAAGTACTGCCACAACTATTCAGATGTGGGTGTATGATACACACTTTGCAAACAGGTCAGATGTCTCCACTGCATGTGCTGTGCACCCTATTATTGACTGGTTGTGACAACTTCCTGCTCTTTCTTCCCCGCAGAAGACTAACTGGCCATGTTCATACATGTTTTGGTCCGTGTGTCTCAGTCAGTGAAGACGTGCAGGCGTCCAGAGGCGTTGCCCCCCAGCAAGGCATTCCGTGCGGGGTGAAAGGCCGTGACGGAGAGCACAGTGGTGAGGTGCTCGTCGTCTCTGAAGGTGTGCTGGAGCTGGCCGCTTTCATGGAACACCTGAACTCTCCGAGGCCTCTCCATACTTCCCACCACAAAGCAGTCCTCCTGCTTAGGGTCCCACACTGCTGACAGCTTGCTCAGCCAGCGGCCGGTATGCATGTCATGTCTGCAAGTAAAGGCACGTCGAAAAAGTTACGTCTGTGACTTTTTTCAGAACGATTCAATTTGAATTGAGTTTGTAAACATGATTTGCAGTTCTATTAAAATACCTTTGCTGAATAGAAAAAATCCTGAATTAGATGAACATGTGGGATAATATGAGATTCCTTTCTCTTCTGAAATGTAAAAAATAAAATCTACGGAAAAGACTATGAATTACTTTAACAATAATAAAATAAAAACTGAAAAAATAGCTGCAGTTCACATAATTCATATTATTCTATTAAATCACCAGATCTAGATTTTTTTCACATTGCTTCAAGCCAAAGTCAGAGTAATTCATTCATTTAGCCTTCCTGTGAGACAAAAATGTATTCATTTGGTTCTTTCAACAGATCGATGCAGTTGAATCAGCAAAATTTAAAACTGATGCACTGAATTTATTGTTACACCTCTAATGTATAGCTTGATTGAGAATGTACTACGCACTGCTAGTAAAGATATATTGCATGGACTCACTGTAATGAGTAATGCTGTGGAAACACCTGCATTGGCTTTCTGTGTGTTTTTTTCCACCGCACACAATGCACAGTTACACCTGCTTTATTTTCCTTCCTGTTAGACTTTTGTCTGAGAAAGGACTGTGTAATTTATCGGTCACTCGGTCAGTCATAGGTCGGACAGCTTTGCTGAGAAAAGTACCTGATGCTTGTCAGCAAAGGAGTGTTGCTGGTCACTGCAGAGCTGTCATATATCCTGTGAGAAAAATGAAGAAATCCACATTTAATTAGAGCCCTCAATCCAAAACTAGCATAGCACAGCACATTTGTTTCAAGCGCTCACCTAATCTTGTTGTCCATACAGGAGGTGAGAACTCGGTTCCCTGTGCTAGGAGAGAAGTATGCACTGGAAATGCTTAGAGAGTGGCCGAGCAGCTGGGAGACTGCCTGGCTCTTGGTCTTCTTCAGACAACGACTGTCGTAAATACTCACAACCCTACAGAGAACAAGAAAATACTGGTTTGCCACAGTTAAAAGACTGAACCAGCTACTGAAGCAGGCAGTCCAGTTGAGTTGGGAAACTATGGACAGTCTGATTACTGCTCTGGAGAAAATATGAATGAAACAGTATGAGTCATACTTGGTCTCTGCCACTGCAAAGTACTGCTTGTGTAGAGGGTGGACACTGACACAGCGAATGCTCTTAGTGTCCAGGTTGTGGAGCGACTTCTGGGAGCTGCTGCAGAGAAAACACACACATGAGACATTAAAAACAAACTTATCTGAAACCAAAACACATAATTATATGCTCATTATAATGATTATAGAAAAAGAGGGAAGGCAGTTCACACTCTTCTTTTGATGTTCTTTAACGTGGGAAAAAACTGAGAAATACTACAATTTCAGTATAAATTTCAATAATCAAAACGTTTATGAAAATGATGATTTTACCCTGGGGTGCGCCTGTCAACAATGGCAACATCTCCATACCAGTCTCCCACAACTAGTGTCGAACAGTCATGTGACAGGAAGTCAAAGGTTTTCAGGCCATCTTCAATGTCATACACCTAGCAGGATGAAGAAAATGAGAAAAGTTAGAGGTTTTACATCCAGGGGGTTTAATGTACAGACACAGAAAAACAGCACGACCTGTTAATACATTTAATTACCACCAGGAAACACTATGGCACTGTATCTGAAGAAGCTGCGAGACGATGGCATGGTACTTTTTAAGAACTCAAAAAGAAATAAGAATAAGAAATAAGCAAAAATAATAATTCTATAGCACAAAACTTCTCTTACATCATCAAAGACAGCCTTCTCTACATCCATGCAGCGTAGAGATCCATCATAGCTGAGGCTCAGCAGGTGCATGGGATGAGCCTTGGAGAACGCCATGCAGCTCACTGGTCGACTGTGGGGCTCAAAGAGCAGGACGCCGTCATCACCCCAGCCACCACCCTAAAGGAGCACAAATGGAAAAATAGCAAGACCACACTCGAGTGAGTCCCTATGGCAGATTTTCTGCTTGTCTACTGATTCTTATTGGTGACATAAAGTTGTGTTACTGAGAGCTGTGTCATTTATTTCAAAGTCTCCAGTGACTGATGTTACATCATTCTTTGGAATAAATGTCAGACCCGACAGTGTCCCCCCCCAAAAAATTTTTTTAAAAAGATGTATAGCACCAAACTGTTAAGATCAAAGTGATGAGACTCACCACGTTCCAGAGTCCTACACGCCCCCATTTGTCTCCTGTAGCCAGAAGCAGACTGCTGCTGCAGGGGTGGAAGGCAGCAGAGAAGATACGATCCTTTACCACTTTGGCCACTCTGTCCTCAGTTATCCTCATGGTCTTCAGGGCACAGCGGTATCTACATGAAGAATCAAACAATCAATTTTCTTCCCCTCGCTTGGATGAACCCTTTCAGCAATTTCCTCAAGCTATAAAGAATGCAGTGACCACAAAATGCAGTTTTCTCGCCTTAGAAGTAGAATTCACATCAACTTCTTAGCAGGTTAAGCAGCAGGCTAAAACGGCAGATTGCAGAACTTAATAAACAAACTTACTCCTTCAGATCAGGCTGCATCTTTTCTTCTTTTGTGGAGTTCTGTGTATAGAAAGATGACATTTCATGATATACTAAATGATTCTTATAACTGGATTAGGCTGTAACAAAATCAAAGTGTCATTAGATGGAGGGTTAAACCAAGAGACATGTACAAGCAGTAACATTTATTACCACTGCCAGTAAATTTAGACTGAGGTCATGTTTTCACCCACCTGCCTGTCAGTTAGCAAGGTATCTCAAAAGGTTATAAACTGATTCAGGGCAGGTGACTCTTGACCTAAGGGTCAGGTGGTTAGATTTTGATGGAGATCCAGATGTAATACATTTCACTATTAGACAATTAGACATAACTATTATGTTGCATTCAAGTGCTGATGAATAATAATATCTGGGTCTTACAAGTCAGCTGCTATACAGCTTTGCATTCACTTGCTATTTTGTCAGAAAGGTAAAATCTGGAAGACGAACAATAAACAAGTTTAGAGGATTGTTCAGCACTGGCAGAGATTTCTTGCTCCAATAAGGGCCGTAAGGAGAAGCAGATCAAGCAATCTGGAGAGCGACCAGCCTGATGGCATCTTGAACCTGGGAGCTGCAACTACCAAAATTTCAAGGATGTGATGAGAAGAACACACTGAAACACACAGAGCCAGTAATGACTGGGAGTTGTTGTGACCCAAAACCCTGACACATGAAACCCTGTTGAGTCCCCACCTCTGCACAACTGAAAGTAGATGGCTGACTCCTACCTCAGAGCAGAGCTCAAGAAGCTGTGGGGGCAGTCGACTGCCCTCTTCCATGTTCACTGGATCCATGGGCAGAGGGCCAGGAGGCTTCTTAGATGCTGCCTCAGACTTTCATGTGAGACAGAAAAGAGCGAGAGTGAGAAAGAGAGAAAGAGAGACAAACAGCGAAATAGAGCAGGAGAGAGAAAGAAATAACAGCCAGCAAAGAAAGAAAGAAATTAGGACCAAGCAAGTGAGAGAGTGGGGAAAAAGAAACAAGACTAAAACTCAGGACCATAATTTTGTTAAACAACCTCAAACTGAATCTAGTGTTCATTAAAATAATATATCAATTTCATACTCTGTAGCTAATTCATGATGATAATAATAATAACAGAAAAATTCTTGTGGTGTATGTGAAATTAAAACTAATCATTACAGTCCATCACTTACCTGGTCAGGAGTGAAAAAGCTCGTAGGTTCAGGGGGAAGCGACAGGATCTCTGCCTCTTTATTCTGGAGACGTAGGGACTTACGAGGAGGCAGCACTTCTTTCGCAGCAGCCTTAGACCTGCCACAGCAAAAATTTAGCGCTACAATGATATCAAGAGAAGCTCGGCCTTGTCTAAGAGACATTTCCAATATACACTTTTGACAAACAAAACAAATACAAAGCACGCCCACTGTCAGACAAAAATTTAAATTAATAATTGACAGAACATAGCTGACAACACAGTATGGCTGTTGGGTGATGTATATAGATAAATGTGTTACTTTCTCTGTTTTCATACTTCAGTTTTGAGTGAGCAGCATGCAGTGCAAACTGTCAGACAAAACAGTTTGCACTCGTTCACATTTAAGTGTCTTACTTGGCAATGCCATGGTCAATACATTGAGAAGGTTGCTGTCATGTACATGCACCGGAAACACAACAAGGCTAAACTCTGACTTTATATATTTTTATCACTAGATTTTTATCATATTTGGCCCCTGTTGTATGTGATGCCCCTTTAATTGCTGCACTGAAGAGCAGACATTCCCTTCAGTGTGCAGGAGTTCATCAGCTGACCGTACCTCATGAGACCCCTCTGTGATGGCTTCGGCTTTGGTGATGCCGACTGTCTCAAATCCTCAGTTGCCTTTTGACAGAGAGTAAGAAAAATTAGACCCCACTGAGTCAGAGACAGCAAGGGCAATGGCATTACTTATGCGATGACTGTAGCAGGGCTCGATGTTAACTATTTGACCAGTGGTGCCACAGTGTATTCTCAGTGATACAGTGGCTCACTGAGCAAGTGATCAAAAATAGTCTGTAATAGCCACTGTGTATACTGCTGCCATTTTTGAGAATGCATTTAGTGTGCCAAACTGTAAAATCCAGACAGCTCCATTTGATAACATGACACTCACAAACCAAAAATGTCCCTGGAGTTATGCAAAAAATAACACTACTGTAACTGCTCCACCTGTCAACCTACCTGGAACAATCTGATGGAAGACAGGAAGGCTTGGTTCTGTCTGATGTTCTCTAGGCGCTCCAGTTCATATGCAGACAGCCCTCCATGTCCATCCTGTAATAAACACAGACAGTATTGGAATCTTCGATAAATAAAATGTTCAGGGGTTGACAAAATTGAGTAAGGATGGCTTTAGCTACCCTACACAATACATTTCCAATGATATGGCTCAGTACTTAATCATGGCCTTGCTACTCCATTAATGACCAAGACAAACTGTGCAGGGCTTTACAACTTACCGATGCATATTCCACATCACTGTTCTCAACATCTTCCTTTTTGACCTTGCCCTTCTTCTGACTCTTGTCTTCACTTGTTTTCTCATTCAAAGTTGTTCTCTAATAAGAAAATAATTTTATAACTTGCAATTAAACTTAATCTCCAATACAACAATGTCAATTAGGTGCCTGATGTTTTTCATGAGAATGAGAATGTATGTGGGAACACCTCACCTTTCTCTTCCTAGCTACTTTTTCAGCAGCATCGTCTTTAGAGGGGTAGTTGAGACGTTTGGGTGCTAGGACCCCCTCGCCCTGTGTGGATTTGAGTTTCTTCTGTCGATCTGAGCGTCGGACTGGCACCTCTGTATCTGAGTCCTTGGGCCCAGGAGGCGTCATTTCCTAGAAATGTATTGACAGTTTATTCAAGGAGTTTAGGTTATGTAATCAATAAGGTTACAAAAATAACTACGTCACTAACGTTTTTTACTTTGCTTAAAGATGTTTCACGTTACAAATGTAGCAAATGTAGCAAAAAGTGGCAATAATTAGTAAAAATCAACATGTCCACTGGGCAGACATTTGCAAATGGTGCTTATGCCAGGCAGTCTATTAAGTTAATAACATTTTAGCACCTGAAGTAATTAGAAAGATAAACAACTTAGCAAAAACGATGCTCCACTTACATGCAAAACGTCAATACACTAACCTTTAAGATATGAATCTTCATCAGATCTTCGCCTTTGATAATTTCAGTCGCCATGGCAGCACAGTTCTAACAGTTCTTCCAATTTCTTGAAGACAGCAGAAGTTGTAGCGGTGGTGGTAGTGGTACACCCGCACATGAATTACATCAACTTAGATAACACAAGAGGTTCCGGAAGAATAATATTGGCGCCACGAGGAGGGTTTTGTAACTAGCTTGTGAAACAAGTTTCTAGCAGCTCATTGGTTGACATTTCCACGTGATACAGCGTAAGCCAATGTGGCGTTCTATGGTCTTGTCGGAAACATGGGAGAAATGAACACACTTGTATAATGCTTCCATGGCAATTAAAAGTTTCAGATTGCCTGGTACTTCATGTCAGTGGTCGCTGGCTGAGGAAAAGAAGCCCGATCAATCTGATTTGCTCAGTTCTTCTGTGTCGGGCACGTGCTAATTCTAACCTACAACTGACATGTCCATTTTTTTCGCTGTTTTATATTATTCATTGTATATACATTATAAAATTGCATGATATAGATGGATATTTATTTTATTGGATAATCCATCAGTATTTCGTTATGACAGCAGATAACTTGTCATATAGCAGCGGTAGCAAGTAGCTTTACTAACTTTTCCAATTATAATTCAATTCAATTATAATTATAAGTGAAAAGTGAAACTGTATGCATTAATTTGTGAGTTAAACTGTACATTGAAATCGTGGAAGTACTATATTATCAAATCAGTCATTATCAATCATATTATCAATCAGTGACCTCTCTATCTCCATAGGAAGACTGCTGTCAAATAAGGGCAAAATGGTCAAATATAATCTTTAAAGACCACATACAAACAGTTTTTTAGGAGTTATAGGGGCACAAACAATAGAGAGAAGGCCATCATTACAATGTTAAGATTGGGACTTCATTACACATTAAACATTACACATCACTGGAAAACATGCATCAGGTCAATGTGTACATTGTCAAGAGTTGGAGTTGGAGTTGGAGGAGTAAGGCAACACAAAGGATGCTGCCAATACAGGTCCAACCTGAAATGAAAGAAATAGAGGACACACCAATATACACAGCAGGAAATCCGTGACTGACTGACTCCCTCTCACACAGACCAACATAAATGAGCAGGTGCACACAGACCAGGAAACCAGGACACAAAGTAAACTTTTATCAGCAAAAAACTGAACTAGTACTTATTTTAATATTCAAAGCTTTGGCTTTTGCTATGTAGAGACTCAGTCGGTCTCAATAATTGTGTTAAGCTAATGATATTGAAAATTATTGTTTTAGGTCCTGGATTTAAAGACATAAAAAGAGTGTTCCTCTTTAATCGCAGCAGGGAGGCCGTTCCAAAGAAAAGAGTTTAACCAGAAAAGACTCTGCAACCTGCAATGTTTAAACTGCTGATATTTAAGTCGAGCATTATGAAATCTGAGGGCACTATGTGGTATGTATAGTGCATTTAGATCAGATAAATAGGGCAAAATACATCCATGTAAGAAGCACTCTGAAATCACATCTGGCATTTACTGGGAGTCCGTGTAGGGAGGACGGGATATAGGCACTGTGTGGACAAATTTTCTTGTTTCAGTCAAGTTTCTGGCATCCACTTTATAATCAATAATCATATTGTAACAATCAAGTCTCCACAATCAAGTAATACAAGTATGTGTGCAGTAAGGTTTCCACATCTGCTGCAGTTAAGTGGTATTTAAGATTCTGAAAACCAGGTTTTAATGATGTGACTTCAATGAGAACAGGACTAAATATAATGCCAAGGGTGGAGCAGCAATATCACCAAGTCTGTATTAGTAATAAACCTTATCAGTAGCAAACAGGATATCACTTAAAATAAAGATCTATAGGCCAAATAAAAGCTGTAAAATCGTAGCTAATTTAGCTACTACAGAGGTAATGTTTTTACTGATAATTACATGAAATGTATAAGGACTTATGTGACAGGGAGACACACAGGTTAACTCACTCACACAGTAGACATACGGGAGCTCACATAAAGAATACAGAATCAGTATTAGAAAAACAACCACTTTTATTGCCAAGTACAATAAATGTATGGCTGTTCCTACTGGCGCTGGTGTAGAGATACACCATCATCTCACAGGGGTTCACCCCCACAAACTGTCACACTTGAGATGACATTAGTGCAAAGGGAGAGCATAAGGCATAATATGCACTGTAAAAAAATTTAATTTTACAGGAAATATTAATGTAATATTTTACAGGTTTTTCCTGTTTTCCAATAAAACAATGAAACATCAGTAAATTTAGAGATATTTTCATTTATTGTAAGTTTTATGTTTAAAATTACAGTTAATTAACCATAATTCAAGATTACAGTTTTTTTCATGAAAATTTATTGTATTTGTACATCTTTAACTGTAATTTTACATACACGTTTCTGCATTTTTTTACAGGTTCATCACCATTTTCCGTAAGACAATGTAATAACAGTCGATTAACAGATATTTGCTGTGATTTAAAGATTTTGTTCAAAAATTAACCAGTAATTGACCATTTTAAAAGGCAATTAATAGTACATATACATGCTACATACGGAATTCACTGAAAATCAATGTAGAAAAACAAATATTTCACAGAAAGTACTATATTTTTAAGATTTTTCTGTGCAGTACACAGGGATCATGAGTGTTACTGTATTCACCGTGATTACTGATGAAAATCTTAAGATTTGATGAGAGATATTGGCTTCCTTTTTGCTTTTGAACTTGTTGTCTGAAAATACTTGCACACTATAACACTCTTGGTTTGTTGTGATTTGACATCAGTGTAAAAATTTGCATGCCTGCTCTCAAGCCTACAACTAAAGCTGGACTGCCTGGTATATCTAATGTAATGCTAACAGAGAGAAGCTAATCTGAATTATGTCTCTCAAAAAGACCCACAATCTACAATAGTAGAATGGAAAAAATCTGACAGAATTTGTGTTAAATATCTACATCAAATTTTAATGATTAACACAAAAACATTGGCCTGTGGGCCAGAATCAGAACTGTAAAATTTTCAAAAACATTTTAGAAGCTTGTTTGCTGTGATTTACAATTCTAAAATTCAGTGTCAAAACAACTGCAAAAAAAGACAAAAGACAAATTTCACAAACAGTCAAAGTTTTCGCAAAAAGTTTTGCTTTAAAAAAAAGAAGAATGTTGTAATAGGCCAGGAGCCAGGACAAGCTCTCAGGATGTTTTCTGCTTTACTTTTTTCACTATTATTTCCTGTTAGCCTATACCTTGGGCCATCACAAGTTGATAATGAACATCCCCAACTCGGGGCAGTTTGCTCTAAGGGGGCAAAAACCCCAGTTTTGGGACATGTTGCTGGTGAATTGATGTAAATCAATTTCATTTTTAAAATATCATCCACAACATCCCCAAAAAGACAAAAAAAATTACTGTCCAATTGATAAGTTCTCATCACAAACGAAAACTTTACCAGTGCATAAGCTTCAATTTGAGCCCAAGATGACCTTTCTAGCTTGAAGACTACACTTGCTGTGACTTAAGTTCATTACTATGCCTCAAATCAGAGATGACGGAATCTCAGTAACTAGCAATCCAACACAGTCTCACTCCCAGCTCATCAAAAACCGACGCTTGGTCAGGGCCCTTCTGCGTCAGTTTCTGGTGCACAAGGTCTCCCGCAGCCTCATAATCCGATGCAGCGGGGTTTCAACTGATTCTAATGTAATTCCATCCGCGTCGATATTTGACTCTCAGAGCGAGTGCTCCAGCCTTCCATTCACTTCAATTTATTAACCTGACTGCGTCACTTAAAGATGCCGAGGGCATCAGTCCCATTGGATAACTGAGGAAATGACACACGCATGTATTCTCCTTAAACTGCGGTCAGATTAGCACTAAACCCTGACAGAAATTCGTTGCGTTTCCTGTACACATGAATGAAAAACGCATGCGAACGATGAAAGAAAGTAGTTGCATCCGGTTGCGGGAAATTATCGCACCGGCCGCACACGAATGCGAAGGTCAGATTTCACGTTGGTTCAACTTTGACCTGCGATTTTTATTTTGGCTGTGTCCCACTACCTAGAGTTATACAACACAACGCTGCCAGATTATAAACTGCAACATATAAATGGCAATCAGCCTGACTCGCGTTCAGCTAGGAGGCACGATTACAGCACTGAATCGCTTTTGAGTCAGCATTACTGTCCGTTTTCACGTTAACAGTGATTTTCACAATGATAACCCCAACATTTCTCAAGGCAGAAACACCATTGTGTCCTTGTTAATTATACAACATTAGTGGGTTATTTTCCTGGACTTTAATTTTCGTGTTTTTCCCTTCGATTCTGGGAAAGAAATAGTTGTTTGTCAGTGTTGGATAGCTGTAGGCAATACACTACCCATAATCCTCAGCTACCATTGTAGAGACGACACTAGTCCGCTTTGCTTTACAAAATCGTTTTAAAACAATTTATTTCTAAATGAAACAGATTATGAATGTGAGATAATTAAAAGTGATTAATAATTAAAGCAGTGTCTAAAAACATCAACCTTTAGCTTCAGCTCACTGTAAGCAATAGGTCACATCCTCTGTAACATTTTATCCTTTGCAATGTGTGTTCAAAGCTTTTTGCTTGGCTAACTAGCTTACTAACGTTAGTACAGTATTAGCAATGTAGTAGTTGCTAAAAATGGCTTCACCAGAAGGGCCAGAACTGTTTAAGTACAATTGCACTAGTTAGCTGCATCTCCTATAAAAAAACAAACAAAAAAAACAAAACAAAACAAAAGGGACTGATAATGTTAAAATACACACTAAAGCAATAACTCTCAAAAAATCTTCAATTTGACAAGTTAATGACAAGTTCCCATGCTACAAAATAGACATTCCATTCAAAACTTTATTGGTATTGTTATATTTGCCATTGCATATTAAGGTGATTAAAAAAAAGCCTTACAGTACATCCAGATAGGATTGCACTGCATGACAGACATTCCAGTTAGTCTACAGTACACATAATATCAACACCCACTGATTTCTTACTGATTTCCTGCTACTTTTATTATCTGTTGCAGCCCATTGCAGCATTACATGTGTATTTAGCAATAACTAACTGCTTAATAAAATATTCTCCAGATTTTTTTAAAATCAGAAATCAGAGATAGGCCCATATTTAGAGTGTATGCAGCAAGCTACAGTAAAACGAATGTGTGATACTGAAGATTTAAATCAGCAGAAGTTTACACACTATGTCCAGTATTGACAGCATATTACATCTTCTATCACTCCATTTGCAATAGGACTATTATGCATGAATATACATGCACTGTAATCACCCGACAGCAAACATATCTGAGATAATCCCTCTATGTTGCACTTTTATTTGTAGAACGACAAAGCCCAAATCAAGGCCGTGCCCCTCCTCCCAGGCCCCAAATTCCCTTGTGAGGAAGACCTGTGCACAGTGTGTGGGCCCTCTTCAAATTAATGAAGAATTAAAAAAAAAAAAAAAGCAAAGCTGCAGGACAGTGACTGGGCATCATCTGTAAAAAAAAACAGAAACTCCAGCAGGATAATCAAGTCGGCCCAGCTGAGTGAGTGAGTTTTAATCACTACCCTATAGCCTCTCAGACATGGTGATCTGGTGATTGATTTGTCAATCAATCTTGCCTGTTACACTTTCACCTAATAACATAATGTATGAAATATCTGAATATTGTGAAGAAATCCGCAAAGCGTAGCGGCTAAGAGCTGAGCAAAAAGTAATTTAACATTTGCCAAATCAGTGAAGTTGAAGCTCTTGAGTTGGTGCTGATTAGCCTCACTTGTACATGTCTAAACTCCTGTTATGCTAATATGTCAAGCCAAGATGTAACTGTGTATATTTTTCTTCACTGTAATTCTTGCAGGTTTTAAAGCTAAATGCCCTTGGACACTGCCCCCTTTTGTTTACTGGGCATCAGGGCCACAACAGGGGACATGTTCCACCACATCTCCGAGACTGATGGCATTGTCCAGGACATCATCAAGAAGATGAAAAAACTATATGAGCACCTCCTGAAAAGTAAGATCATCTTTGCATATTGTATTGTTCATGGGCTCTGTGTCACTACATTCCGCAAATGAATATACATGTTACACCTAGCCCATTGCAGCATTGACAACTCATACAACACAACCTCTGCTGTAGCCTGGAACCAAGGCTGTCATGTTATCAATGTGGACACCGAGATAGTGATATGAGCATACCACATTAATGGAAGTGCTGTTAATAATTACAGGTCACCTGGTACCCTAATGCCCAGGACACACAGGATACCTAAGCAGCACATGTGCTTAGTGTTATGGTTTGCTTTTCATTTTGGCGTCAAACAGGTCAGAGCAGCGACACTGTCGATGTGAGCAGTGCGAGTTATGCACGTGTCAAACATGGCTGCTGTTGCGCTTCATTGGGAGTTTTGTATTCTTGTCTATTTTTACTCTGACATGCACGCGGTTCTCTGCAAAAATAGACCTGGAAATGACCTATAGACAGACATATGGATATCATACCAGTGTTTCACTACAGCTTTAATGTCTGTATCTGCAGAATATGACACAGACATGACAAGAACACACAACAGGGGAAGGACTGGATTTTTACATTATCTCTTTTCTTTTCTCTCCTCCCTCTCTCCCTGCAGCTCTTTTGCTCTTTCAACATGTGTAAGGTCACATTATCACATTATCATATTTATTGATAATTATCAATTATCAATAAATATACCTGACATTTTTCGATACTCAATAGTATTGAAGCAGTTTGGTCAGTACCATAAAAGTATTGAAGTTCGATACCCAGCCCTGCAGACGCAGCAGCTCAGCAAGGCCACCCACATGCGCTGCTCAAGCAGCCTATGTGTCCTTGGTGTAATGGTCAAGCACCATCTTTTAAGTCTTCCTTACATTCAAATGTCAGATGGTTAGTATCACAGCAATGTATAGTGTGTAATCTCAGTGTTGTCAGATGATGTATCATTTTCTCTGAACATCAAACTAAGGATAGCATTGTCATAAGAGAATTTCAGTATGTTGTTATCTGGGTGTATGTGTGCACTTACATTTGTGTACAAAATCTTCTTTAAAATGAGTTCTCCCTCCAGGATTCTTTTCAATATTGTATTTGCAATATTTGCAGAGTTGTTTGCTCCACGAGCAGCTGGGACATCTGCTGGTCCTGCGCCCCTGGTGGACAACTCTCCACCTGCACCCCCTGTGGACAACCAGTCTCAACCAGAAGGAGAGGAAGATTTAGTTGTTCTTACACTTCTACCTGTCATTTCATCTTCCCCGTCTCCTCCTCCATCCTCCCTCTCCTCTCAGCCTCCTCCTCCATCTTCTTTCTCCTCTCAGCCTCCTCCTCCATCCTCTCCACTGGATACCGCTGTCGTCTGAAAAACTGCAACACATTTTTGTGAGTCACACCACATAAAGTCACATGGAATAAAGCAGCACAGATAACACAAGTAACACAGAAGCAGCCGCAGAACTACAACCCAGGTAGCCCGCCGTGCAGCGCCCCGGAAGTAGAGGAATCGAATAAGGAATCGAAATGAGCTTTTGATGATGTTCTCATGCAGCTACATGCACCAAATTTTTTTGCACATGTTGGAGCGGGTCTTGAGCTGAGTGGACTGAGTCTCTAGCCCCTGAGTTTCTGGTTTCTTGTTGACCACTTTTAGGTAAATTCCAAAAGAGGGCGCCAATAGGCACCATATTCTGAAACATCTCCCCATGCCCTTTCCAGAAATGTCTTTGTCTTTGTCATGCAGCTACATGCACCAAATTTTGTTTCCTCACTTTGGAGCTGGTTTTGAGCTGAAGGGACTCAACACTGAGTCTCTAACCCTTGGGTTTCTGGTTTCTTGTTGACTAATTTAAGGTACATTCCACAAGAGAGTGCCAGTGGGCACTATATTCTGACGCTTCTCCCCGTGCCCTTTCCAGAAATGTCTTTTTCATGTCTGCAACTCTCTCCTCTGGGGAGTTATGATGCCTCAAATTCCAAAGTGACAGATTGACTGAAAGAAAGTGTGATGCCAAAAATCTTTACTCCAGAACATGTCGGGGAGCAGGTTTCAGCCCATTTGGACTCCAATGGAATAGGTGTGTAAAGTATTTTTGGGTCCAGTGTATGGGGACCTAAACCCTGTAATACCAACTGTGACCAGAGGAGGGCTCCAAAACCAAAAGGAATGGAGGAAGCAATACCAATTGTATCCAGAAGAGGGCTCCAAAATCATAAAGGAGGGTTGCAATACCAACTGTGTCCAGAAGAGGGCTCCAAAATCACAAGAATGGAAGCAGAAACACCACTTATGTCCAGAAGTGGAATCAAAAATCAGTGAATAGAATCAAAACTTGGAAGTTGGAAGTGGAAATTTGAAATGATGTTATGTCATGCAGCCACATGCACCAAATTTTGTTTGCACACATTGGAGTGGGTCTTGAGCTGAGCTGACCACCATATTCTGACACTTCTCCCCGTGCCCTTTCTAGAAAAATCTTTGTCATATCTGCAGCCCTCTCCTCTGGGGAGTTATGATGCCTCACATTTGCAAGTTCCAAAGTGAAAGATTGACTGAAATGTTTGTCATGCAAAAACTTGACATTTGCACATTTAATGCAGAAGTGCTGAAAACGCTGAAAACATCAGTTTCAGGACAAAATCCAGATCAATGTATGAAACATTGCATCGTCATTGATATAATGTGACAACTGGGCAGTTAGAGCAAAAGTGCTGAAAACGGCCTGAAAACGCTGAAAGCAGCAGTTTTCCAGAAAAATCATGATCAATGTATGAAACATTGCATCCTCAATGATAAACTGTGACAACTGAGCAGTTCGTGCAAAAGTGCACAAAATGGCCGGAAAGCGCTGAAAACATTACATTGTCATTGATATATTGTGGAAACTGGGTAGCTAGAGCAAAAGTGCTAAAAAAAAATGCTGTGTTACGGCTGGCTCAACACTGAACACAATAATGGAACCACACCAGGAAAGAGGTTTATTACATTTAAGTTTATTTAAATAAGTGGATGGGATGAAAAGAAAACCAATACCTAGCACCACAAAGGTGCTGCTGCAGCTGGGTGGAGAGAGAGAGAGAGCTGAACAAAAGGGCCAACCTATATACACTACTCACAATAAGTTAGAGATATTGTGAGATCCTCAGTGGATTTCATACATTAGGTGTTTGTTTCACTTCAGTGATTTTGCGGATAGGGAGGCAATTGTATTAGGGTGATAGACACACCTTATTTTGTGTTTTCAACAGAATGGTCTCACTGTGTACAGTGTGCCTTACATATTGGAGCCAATACCAAAAAATACAAAAAGACAACCCTTTTCAATGTGGCATCAATTTCAACATTCTGGGGGTATTAAAAGCTGGTATTGTCAGTAACTCATTCCCAGTTCATCATTCAAGCAGCCATGAACACACAACGTCACTTAATGGACGAGCAGCGCCACCTAGCCATAGCGCGCCTTCAGGTTGGTAGCAGGCAGTCAGATGTTGCTCGTGAACTTGGTGTGTCTCAAAGCGTCATCAGCACACTTGCAGCAAGACACAGAACTACTGGCAGTGTTTGTGACAGACCCAGGAGTGGAGCCCCACGAGTAATGGACCGC
>OMLF01019920.1:3250-24174 GCA_900302615.1 Holocentrus rufus
ATTTTGAAGGGCACTGACACTAATTAATTCACAGGATGCTAATCGTCTGCATTAATGAAGGCAAGCCTTAAGAAATGTTAGCGAACGTGCCCCACATGTAAAGACAGCTAAACTAGCCACGGGAAACAGCATGCGTGCATGTGTGTGTGTGTGTGTTACATGTTAAAGTGTGTTTAAACAGCCTTATGTGCTCCTGCTCATTAACTTCTGCTGCTTTACTTGTGAGTGCGCTGTGGGTCACTGCACAGGCAGGAGCCATGCCTAACAGTTTTAATACTAAACACACATCTGTATATTAATCAAAAACAATACAGACTTCATTAAATTTCGCTTTAACTTCCCTTCATTACAGGTTGGCATTAGGTGCTTAAGAAAACCAATTATTTGAAACCCAAGAGTAAAGAAGAAATAGAAGATTGCTTTAGATTTGGGCTGTTTTCAATACTGAGTAGTTTGTAGTTTGTAATTGCTCATCACTTTTGCATGAGTTGCAATCTGTTGTCACTTAACAGGAAATATAGTGGACAGCTAAATTACCATATTTATCCTCAAAGTAGGACATGCATCTGTGCACCACAACCATGCTGGCCAAAGAGTCTGAAGGGTTTTGACAGTCAAAATGTCCTGTTTTACTGCTGCTGATGAAAATAAAATTACCTTAAATGTATGGAATATTAGATTAACAGCTCAGAATTTGAGCGTCATCCTCCTTCTATCCTGTCTTCATCGTTGTTTTCATCTGTGTACAGTATCATAATGCAAAAAAGATTTTAAATATAAGTGACTGGACCTCAAACTCTCGTTTAACTGAGCAAAAGTAGAAATTTTGATACCCAATGGAAGCTGAGAGCTCTATTGATCCCTATAGAATCCGACCCACTGACTGGTCTGGTCCTGCATACTGATACATGCATTACACTATAGATCCAACCCTATGTGCTCAGGTATGTTTCTGTGTGTGCGTGTGTGTGTGTGTGTGTGTATATGTGTGTGGAAGCAGTTTGCTGTAAGAAGTCATCTGTTATATCACAGGATAATTTTCCACACCAAAGGAATCATCACCTCCTGCAGAAACCTTCAAAATGTTAAACACGCAAGAATTGCAGCTATTTCTTAACATTGATTCATTTCAATTTTGACATTTTACAACATTCTGTCAGTAGGATGACTTTGTGGTAACGGGTCATAACACAAACTGCTACTTAAGCAGTTATCACCTCCTAACCACTGGCCTGTTCACACACAGACACACACATTCACACACTCACAAATACAGAACACACAGAATTATTCACCCACCAGCATATTGTGGAGTTTTCTTAAAGGCAGATACTTATTTGCAGTTATTAATAGACCCGATCACTGCCTACAGCAAATTCAGAAGTCAGAGATCTGTTTGTGTGGCTGTGCATCGTGTGTGTGTGTGTGTGTGTGTGTGTGTGTGTGTGTGTGTGTGTGTGTGATGGTCTGTCAATAGTAGCCTTGTGATTATTATTTAACATGCATGTAGTCATTGATCGTAGGCATTGATCGGAGGTTGGAAGCTAAAGGCCAGCTCACATTAAGACTTTGGCTCCCTAAGGGGCAATACAGAGCATTACTACAGAGGGACACTCTCAACCTTTACTGCCACATCTGCTGAAATACACACTCTGTGGCAACACACAGAAGGATTACATGTGTGCAACCAAATACTCTTTCTCTCACATACACACAGACACACACACACACACAAACACACACACACACACACACACACACAAAATGGACTACCTCAGTGTTCCTGCATCCTCTCCATCATGTTACAAGTCTATCTCTTTTTCTCCGCCCACCCCTCTCTCTGTCTGTCCATTCATCACGCCCACACACCCACACGTTAAACACAGAGAACAGAGCATCCCTGACATTTAAAGCCCTGTTTCTGGATTTACTCTCCACTACACATTCTAGGTTTTAAAGGTGCAATTTGTAATTTTGCTTGTTTTGGTGATCCTCTCATCAGCAGCATCTTTCTATAATGTACAGAAAAGTTAGTTAGTTAGTGTTTATGAATCCCATAATGTTTTGCACAGTAAACAACAGGATGCAATCCAGAGATTTTCTTTAGTAAAGGGTGTCTAGCAAAGTGCATTCGCAGTGATTCTTGCAACTTCAGCGGCTAAAAAAGGCATTTTGAACAATTCTCCTCAGTCTGAAAGTCAAAACACTGATTGTTTTTTGATGTACTGCTTTACAAATGCAAATGTAATCAAGTTTTTTACATTTTAGCCATTAATTCAAATTCACATTTTTCTATCAAACATTATCACTCTTTGAATCTGTAATATTTTTAGTTAATTTTTGAATGGAAAACATTTTCAACCCCAAGTTTAAGGGTTTTAGAAGCATCCCCATCACCTTGTTTGTGTCTGGATTTTGGATAGCGCCTTTAACAAGCGGCCCTCTTCTGGCACTGAGCAATATCACAGGAGAGAGAGGGGGCACAGGCACTGACAAAGACACACTGTTGTAAACATAATCCGAAGGAGATGTGGGAGCTCTCTACACAGCAGAGCTTGCCTATCTTTATTGCTGGAAAAAGCAGAAGATAAGCATTTCAGTCACTCAAAAAGTGCACTGCATACATGGAGGCTGGAGTATTTTAATAAGCCATCACTTTTTCATTTCTAATACATTTCTACAGCCAACAAAGCACTCTGTGTGCAACCTCTCCATGTTGTTCAGGCATGTCCCTTTGTGATGTTTTTTAATAAGTAATGCATAAACACCCCCTTCCATTTTTTACACTGTAAGATACATGGATATACAAATTAAAACAATAGGCAAAGCAAGGCAAGTTTATTTATGTAGCCATCATGTGCTTTACATTAAAACCCATTGCTATTAGATCTTCCCAGTAAATGAGTAATTAAATTACATTCATGGACAGGAAAATTTCACATGGGTGAAACTTATGTGAACTGAATTAATGTTCTTTCATGAGCATTGAGGACAATTTTCAACAACTTTTTAAGCTATGTTTTTACCCGCATTTAAACATGCCAGCCTGTATCTCCTCTCTGCTGGTGCTGCAGAGCCCAAGGACATGGAGGACACAGATTTTAACATACACATGAGCATGCTGTTCACACATGGATTAATCTACATTTTTCCACCCTCCTTCTCCAGACTCCATGCACATTGAGGACGTGGACGCGGTGCAGAAGCTCCAGGACGTTCTCCATGAGGCCCTGCAGGACTACGAGGCTTCCCAGCACCCGGAGGACCCTCGCCGGGCAGGCAAGCTGCTCATGACCCTCCCCCTGCTCCGCCAGACCTCCACCAAGGCCGTGCAGCACTTCTACAGCATCAAGCAGGACGGCAAAGTCCCAATGCACAAACTCTTCCTGGAGCTGCTGGAAGCCAAGGTCTGAGGATGGGGAGGGGGATGGATGGGATGGAAAGACAGCTAGACACCGGTCTGAACCTCCTGAGCTCCAAAATAAACTTTGAACAACAATTTTGATTGACCTCTAGCTCTTTACACACACACACAAACACACACACACACATACACAGAAATATGTCCCTGAGATATGTCTGCTGACACGTCCTCCTATGAACATACGAGTATCCTAAACCTCATACCTGAATCCCCAAACCTCCACTCTCTGACAAAGGGGCACTCGCTTGAGACCCTGACTGACTGACATGTCCTCCCTGCTACCAAGGCAAGGAGGTGTTTCCTGTACAAACTATTAACAATCACGTAACAGTTATCAAGGTGACACTGAACACTGATGATGGCAAGACAGTCGCTTATGCATATAAGAATGATTAAGAAGTGATTAATGACAAAATGCTTAAATGAGGACACGTTTAAAAGAAATGGACAACTCTTCATTTTAGTTCTGAGAGAAACTGCGATCCTGCACTCTGGGCTCCTTTTCCCTACGAGTTTCCCTCAACAGTTTTTTTAAGTGTTCACGAAGAAATTAGGGGAAAATATGAACATTAAAGAAGTACTAATGATGTTTGTTGTCAATATACATGTTGAAATTTGGATGGATGGACAGAGAGAGGAGGAAAGAAGAGGAGATTTGCCCTGCCAAAGGATGGAACTCATCCATTCAAAGGATGCCAGCAAACTTAACTGTCACAACCCAAAATACTTCCTGTTTCTCTGAGCCAGTGGTCTTCAATCCAGGTCCTCAGGACCCACAGTGCTGCCGGTGTTTACCCAGCCAAGTAGGTAACTGCAGTGAATTTCATTCACTTTGCATCCCAGGTTTAAGATTAAGGGTTAAGAGTTCCTGAGGCAATGGCTGGAGTGAAAACCAACAGAGCTCTGGGTGCCAGGCACCAGGATTGAAAACCACTGCTCTAAACACTTCCTGGTTCTCCCTGAATACAGTTCCTGGTTCCCCATGACTCCCCTACTTCACCTACAAGTCAAATATATTTGTTGTATCTGTAGAGGACCAGTGTCCCTGGCCTCCAAAACCTGTCAGTATTATCATAGTATTGTCATGAGTGTTCACACACCTGACTTGGGCTGAATATAAATGTATGAAAACGGTTTTGAATATTCAAACTGCTTGAGGTGCGACTGATTTACTAAGCAAGAGAAAGCAGAAATGTCGTTTCTAAAATGAGCTACCACGGCAGGTTAGCCTTGATTGCCTCTGTCAAGAGTCAAACCGGTACATTTTGGTTTCCAAAGGAGGCTCAGTTCACATCCTGTCTGATTTATTAAATCAAACGCTCCTCTTGTGTTTATTTATTTGAAACCTGTTCCCAGCTGCCTAGTGACCCAGGCTCGCAGTTCACCACAGACCAGCCAGCATAGATGCTCAGCTCTGAGTCTGTCAATGTGCCATCAAGATTAAGATCCAGCCCATGCCAATTACCTGTCCAGTGGTACTTTTTGATTCAAAAAACTACAAACTGTCACTTCAGTACTACCCTTCTTGCTCTGTTGCGTTCATGTCTTCCAGTTCATCCCTCGGGTCAGTTTGGAGATCGTTTTTCTCGTTCATTCAGGGAGTGATGGGGGAGCCTCAGTCGCTCAATGCAATACGAACCAGAGGGAACAGTGTGCTGACAAAACTGACTGAAGAACAACTATTGTTGCTTTGAAACTCCTTGTTTTTGTTTATTTCTAACTTGAAAATAATAATAGTGATGATAACAATACTAAGGCTGTAAATAATTACGATTGTCATCCTGTATATGACATAAACACGGCTTTGTTTTTGTTATTAATATTGTCTTCTTAAAACTGAATCAATCAATATGTCTTTCCTTTTTTCTATCAGCTTGACCACTTTCAGCAATTATTATATATATATAACAAGTAATAATGTATTAACAAATCTGCGTTTATCTTAGAAAACTCCGAGCAATAGTGGTTTTAAAAGGAGGGGGGTGTGCATATGGACAAAGTATGCAATATTAACATTTTGTGCCAGTCTTAAATTTGGGAGGAGGGAGGTAAGGGGCGGGGGATTCGAGGAGAGTTGTAGCTTCTCTTTCTCTCTGTGTGATTTGCCATAAGCTATTAGATAACAGTCAATAATTCCTTAGAGACAGTTAGGCAGGAAGACGTAAGGCCAAGGAAAGGATTCCACATCAAAACATGAAGGCTATTGTGGTCAGTATGACGGTTAAAATCTAAACAGTCAAACATACAACATTCAGTGTGCAGTTCCCACATGGTTCTGATATTTGCACCTTTCTCATGGCCAAGCTCTTTTTGCAATTTATCTTGGCGCTGTTTAAAAAAGACGATTATTTGTTTAAACGCGACAGTTTATTGTAGTTGCACGAGAGACTCCAAAGCAGCGTTCTCAGCATTGAAATTAGTGAAATTCGGTTTCTTTGTCCAAAGGTGTATGTTCCATCAGCCATATAGATGAGTGTGGGGACCAGCAGAAAAACCTGACTAAATATAGACCCATACTGAAGGGAAGTAATGCTAGCAAAACAAACCGTCATCCTGTTCAAGCTTTATATTAGCTAGCTGCTCCGCTTCCTGTCCATAGACACTCTCTTTTACAAGGTCAGAGAAAATTGTTTCATGTTTTGATGGTGAACACCCTCAACACTACCATACTGTACACCATCTGGATACTGCTGAATGTCGTGATTTAAAGACGCGACATGACCAAAAACACCTCAGCTTCATGGTAGCGGAAAACTGGAGGTCTTTCTGACTACCGGTTTTGTAAATATCACTCAAAATGTGAAGTTAATTACATTTATTTGAGCTGCTAATTATCGCAGTATTTAAATGGTGTAAAAAAAAAAAAAGTGGTGGTTCACTGTCCTTTTTGAAGATTTAACACAGAAGTTTTGTGTCAAATTACAGCGGAGTGTCTGTGGGTAGGAATGGAAGAGCAAGTCAATAGAAGGCTCACTCCAGATTATTTTAATGCCAGGAACTAGCATTACATTCTCCAGTCAAGTGAAAGACATTAGCTTCATTGTTATAGTAAGAAAGCATATGATTGATTGATCCCGCTTGAACAGGTGAATACAGTCTAGGGATTTTTTTATATCATTATTTATGTAATTTCTAAAGCAGAATAAGAATGCCAAAACGTGTAATCTAGATTATGGTGTAATCTAATATAAAATGGCAACTCGTCACAGCTGAGGAGTACTGCAGTTAAGACTAGTTAATCTCCAACATCACATGCTCTGTATCAAACATCAGTATTATTAGTAAGGGGTATTTTCTCAGCCTTCTTAAACATTGTATATTGTAAATTATACAGATTATAATTCTAACATAAGACATTTTATTGGAAACAAAACCGAAGAAAAAAAAGAAAAAAAAATGTAGTTCAGCCTCTATGTGTGTTTCATGTTTGCTGTGCTTTTTTCTATCAAGAAAAAAATCTGTTTCTTTTGTTTTGTCTGTTTTTGTTTGAAACTCCTCTTCTGTTTTTGTTTTTGTTTGTTTTTTTCTCCTTTCCTTCTCTGTTTCGTCCTCTGAGGCGATGCTGTGTACTTTTTCTCGTGGTGGTTCCCGTTCTTGTGCCGTGTGCTTCTTCTTTAGACAACACAGAGTAGAGTAGAGGCCATGTTGTCTGTCTGTCGGATCAGTCCGCAGGGGGTCTGCGCACCGGATTCTCTCACAATGAACCGAACCGGATATAAGGCTCTTCTAGAAACTTACTAGACCACCAGGATCAAATTACAGTATCCATCTTTACCGAACTATACATAAATAAATAAATATGAAGTATCTAAATGAAGAAACACCATACAAGTATTTAAAAAGGGATAATTTGTGTAACTACTCTTTCTTGTAGAATAAACAATATACTGTATATCTTTAGGTTTAAATAAAGACGAAATGAAAAAGGACATTTGAGTAATTCAGAACCGTAGGTGACTCTTTTTTGATAAACTCGCTGTACATAACTGCCTTCCATACAGCTCAGCTCAGTCATTACCTTTACCATTTCAGCTGGCAAAAAGGGAAACGATGGAGATGAAAAACATGTTCGTTTCTTGAAATGGTTCTACTGTTTTCTCTTTTTCAGTCCATTTCCAGGAAAACATCTTGCTTAACAAGAGTCAGCAGAGACAGAGTGATTTTTTTTATCATTATTTTTAAAGCAAGAACTAAACTGAGTAAAGGCTTGTTCTTGTTCTCTGACGACTTGTCTGCAAGATGTGGCCGTGGAAAAGGGAATGTTAAAGGAATATCTTCATACGTTTGATTCCTGCCGTTTGTTTTTCTCCATCATTCTTTAGTGTGTGGAAAAGGTTTCTGCTTTGGCACCTGAATTAAACCACAGGATCCAGACTTAAATTCAAAATGTTCATCCTTAAATGAACTAATTACGTAGATTCTGTGCTACAAATATCATAAATTCACAAATCCTGAGGCTGATTAGTAGTTGTAAATGTATTAACACGACCATTATCAGGAAACATACAGATCCATTGTTCCACAGGTGACTGGACATACTTGTAGGTCATGTCCCCAGTGACATTGTTAAACATCTTATTGAGTGTCACTGACAGTCACCTCAAAGTCCTTCTCACTGTCAGAGAGATGCTGGGATTTCTTAATCTTGGCATCTACCGCACACAGTTATAATTTACCCATACAACCTATGGATTACCTAAGGTGCTGTTTTCTTACTGTAGAATCGCTTCTCTTCTGTTTTCCTGTTTTTATCTGTTTGTCGGTTGTCTAACCAACCCTGTATAATCCTGGACAATTCAAAGATGATGAAAGATGTTACAAGTCTCCCTGAGAATTCAAGCTGAGTTGAATTCGTTTATTGCCATGTTTTTTTTAACAGAGCAAAACATGGCCACTGTTTTTTTAAGAGTAAAGTTTTATTGGTCCTGATTTGCAAAAATAATAGAACTCTCATCAGATTATCATATCGTTATCATATGCTGAACAATACAAATTCAAAGTGACTTCATTACAGTGACTTACCACAGTACATAACTCCTCCATTGGCAGGAAATGAAAATGGTTCACTTTACTTGGCACCATTTGGTTTTCCAGCCGAATAAAATTCACGTTCGCTGTAAAAAATTGCTACCAAATGGAGCTATGACATCAAAAGAAAGCAGAATTATTTCACTTCAAATGATCAGAACACCAAATCACAATTCTGTCAGCTACAATCAGAAGGGAGACTGTGTTTCCTCTTTCAGAAGCTTTGAAGGAACTAGCTGCCGATAGTCAACATGCTATTTAGGTGTATAGGAAGGAAGTGTTTTACCCCCCCAAACATTTTTTTTTCTATTTAAAAAGCAATATTATGACTGTACAGCGATGAGGCAAGAGTTGCACTTGTTTGTGTTGGGTTATAGATCCAAATGCTGGTGTATCTATTGGAATTATTCTGCAATTATTATTAAACCATAGAAATTACACAGTCAGCAATGTAATGACGAACCAAACTGCTGTTTTCTGTAAGAGGCAGTGGGAGGACTGAGGGGGTTTTTGCAGAGCCATTGATAGAAAGAGTTTGGCCTGGTCGCTCTAGGGGCATCATGTTATTCCCCTTCTCTAGAGCTAAGATCTATTAGTTACAAATACCTTATATGTCGATACCTGTTAGCTGGAATAGAGCGGAGTTGCTTAGCCCAGGCCACGGAGCAGGACTGTCCGTCTACCATGACTGCCCCTAAAAACTGCTGTGGCCAAACTGTGTCTATCTCCAGCTCTACAGTGTTTAGTTAGTTAGTTGTATTTAATCCCCACATGTAACTGCCACATGTGCTGCGGCTAGCCCTGCAGTCTGAATCTGCAAATACTAAGAAAATATTTAAAGAGGAAGAGAAAGATGAGAGGCATTTGGGAAAAAAAAGGATATTTAAAGAAAAAAAAGACCCTTGGGTGGTGAAGAAGAGTTGTGGAAGACAGGAGACCCCGTAGTGTTATTAAAAACATGTCCGTAGATTTTAGATGTGCTTCACATCAGTAAATGAAAAAAAAATAACAAAACAATTACCTGTATATTTTTGTGACGTGTATCATACAAGTGTGCTCCGACGATAATGTCCATTTGTGTAAATGTATTTATTTGACATTGTATATATTGTTCAATGCAAAAAGAGAGACCTATGATTCTGTAACTTAAACTACTATGGGTTGAAACATTACATGTGTTACTCCAGACTATGCCTTTCAGGATTATTACAGTAGAGCAATATCAATTAAAACCAGGCTTCCAGTTTTGACCTCTGTCTCTTTACTGTCTGATTCTTCACACACATTTTGATTCAAGCTGATATATTGCTTTTAAAGTTGTGCAAAAGTTGAAGGAGTCCACATGCACTGAGGATTAACGGATAATTCAGATACTTTTTCTCTATTATAAAAAATGAGTTTGTGATCTTCCACACCCTCTAGGAGTTGTTATGTTATAAAACATAATTTCACTTTTTTGGTGTACCCAGTGTCCCTCTTACTACTTCACGATATCCAACATTTACATCATTTTGCTGAGGGGGTCCTCTGCAAAAAAATTCACAATATTTGACTATTCACAAGAACTTGAAAAAAAGAAAAGGTAATTGCTTTAACATTATTCTAATCTCACCACTTTGAATCTGTCAGTTTAATACTTAAAAAAGTCTTTAACTCAGCTTTTCCCTTAAATTTCCTCTTAAATGATTTCAAAATTTAAAAAAATAAAATAAAATCCATATTGTGTGAAAATGTCTCACACATATTCTGCATCTGCTGGTTGCAACGCTTCACTCAAGCTACATCACACTTAAAATACATCAAAAAGAAAATATATAGAAGTCTTCTGCGCCATTGTATATACATTTCACTGTTCCTCAGTAGGACATATTTGTCATCTTTGGAAACCTTAAACTAGAATTTAAAGTAAAGTTCTTTGGGTCTGAACAAAGCTCTGACTGGACCAAAAGCGCTGAAGAGGTTAACACAAGCCAAATTTTTTTTCCTTTTTCATATCAGGTTGGGAGGTCAGAAGCATGAAAAAGTTTGAAAACCCCTGCTCTGGGCCGCTGCCACCCCTTTAGTGTGCTGGGTAGCTAGCATCCCTCTGCTCAGTAAGGTAACATGAGCGAGTGGAGTGAAGGATGAATGGAGGGACGAGGAGGAGGAGAGAAGAGGAAGTGGTGACAGCTTGCTCCGGTGGGTGGCTAACGACTGTCCATTCTGAATGCACAGATCACCTGCTCTTGCCAAGGGCACTACACACACACACACACACACACACACACACACACACACACACTGATGTAAGACATGCTGTGTACAACATTAAACAGAAGAGGCCCTTTCAAAAGCATAAGCAAACATGAGGGGAACACACATAAACAGAGGAGTTTCTTTCATTCATCTTTCTTGGAAAATAGTCTCCATCTCATGCTTTCACTTTCTCTCCATCTCCATCTGCCTCAATCTCATATCATTTCCCTTTTTCCTTCCAGCTGTCCCTCCTTCCTTTTTTTCTCTTTATACCCCTCCGTCCCTCCCTCCATTTCTCTCACTCTCCCTCCCTTTCAGTGTGCCACTATCCCCCATCTCTCTCTCTCTCTCTCTCTCTCTCTCTCTCTCTCTCTCTCTCTCTCTCTCCCCCTCCTCAGTCGTGACTTTGTGGAATAGATGGTAAAATGCATTATTTATAGAATCTGGACGTGCACCCTCACACACTGTGTCAGACACACACACACACACACACACTTTGCACTCTAAGAGGAGCTCAAGGTCAATTTGATGAATAGAATTTGATTTGCCGGGGGAACAGAGGAGGAGATGGGGAAGGTGTGTGTTCATGCGTGCAAGCAGTGTATGTTTGTGTGTATGTTTGTATATTTGTGTGTGTGTGTAGGAGGGGGGGCAGACAGTGGTGAACCCCCAGACCAATCAAGCAATGCGGAGCTGATCCCCCTCAGCGAATCACATTAGAGTGTTGCTAAATGTGATTATCTGTGTTTTGGGGAGATGAGCTGAGGGTTGAAAGCTCAAGGTGTCTTCTCTCTTCACATCACCTCACATCAGACGGCTTTGTTACACTTAACTGCTGATCCAAATCAAACTATTAGGCTGCTGAAAATGCATTAGTGGGGAACAGTATGTGTGTTTGTTGTTTACCGGGTCACAATTAAAGGTGCATTACACAAAATTGCATTCGGGCAACTGAAGTGAGGACTATTTTGACTCACCTGATAAAAACAGGAGGAATACATATATAATACATATATCTTCTACCAGTGAGTTGACCCAATGATGAGAATCATATAGACTCATGAAATTATGTCCTTGAGTTGAGTCTAAAGGGTCCTCACTTCAATCGACTTTAGGCAATTTTGCACAAATACAAGAGCTAAATATTAATGTGTTTCACTAAAACACAGTTAAAACATAAACTAAATATTTAGACAGGCACTTGACTTGGAGAAGCGGTTACAACATGACAGACAGGCTTGATTTTATCAAAGAGCTCATTGAAAATGAAGAACCTAATGCTCATGTTTGCTGACGGGTTTTGTGTGTCAAACTACATCTTTGGGATGACAGTGTGTGTCCACACTGACAGTTTTGCCCGTCACCGTTTGAAGAGAGACGGTACAATGAGGGTTACTGAATTTAAAATCAGTATTGTAATAAATGTGCAAATGTATTACGATTGTTTTAAAAAACTAAATGCTCTGTAACATAACATTATTTGGGTCAATATACTTTTCATCAAAGTTTCAGCTAGATTTATGTACTTTATGTTCCAACTTAGGTACAAAGACTTAAGTAAACCTCCTGCAGCCCTGCTCTATACAGAAATCCTGCACACTCAAGTGTCGCCTATCTGTGCTCTAATTATCTGTGATTTGAAACTAGTTACAACTACAGACTGTGAAAAACACTGGTACAGGAGTTACAGGAGTAAAATATAATATATATAAATATAAGAGCTGTGACGAGAGCTGATTATTGAAGCTGTTGTATGTACAAGTGTACACACACACACACACACACACACACACACACACACACACACTATTTTTGGTTAATTTTGTTGTTGTCTTCTCTGTCTTTTCAAAAATATCTTTTACAAGCACATCACGCTGCAAAACAAAAAAACACAAGAAAACAAAACAAAACAAAACCAAAAAAAGGAATGGCAAAAGTTTGTTCTGTGAAGTTCTTGTCAGTTCGGCCACTGAAGGGATTAAAAATTAAGCGGGTTTTGTATGCTTTTGTGTCTGCCACAAAGCCTTAGTCAGGACTCGGCCTCTCACTGTCATCAGCTGTTTTAACCATTCTCAGCATTGTAACCATAAACTGTCCTGACAATTCATAAATTGTTTGAGCTGTCAGAGAGCACAAACTCTGTCTGTCAGCAAAGACAGACATGATTAGATGTGTCAATCACCTGCTATTATCCATATCCTGATTTAGTTTATAATAGGCACTACCCTCATCATTCATGACTGTTCTCCTGAAGACAAAAACATTGGAAATTATTTTTCCATGAGCCTTTCACCCAGACCCTAATTGCCAATGGAAGAAACTCTGAAAGCTTTTGCTCCGCTCACACTGGAATAACAGCATCCTCTCCCTGTTTTGTGTCATTAAGTAATCCAGCAGATCTCCTGCCAGATCTGACCTGTTGGCAGACAATATCCAATGCAGTATAGAGGCCGGGAGAGGCTGCCAACCTTCTCAGTGATGGTTTTGTTTGTTCATAGCCAATATGTAGTAATAAAAGTTATTGCAGTAATGATTTATTGATGTTAAATCATTAACTATAACAAATTTAAGTAGCCAGCATCAGCCAGAATGACTATATTCCAGGCAGAACCAGGACAGATTGTCTTCCACTCTTGAAATCCGCAGGTTTGTTGATTAAATATGTTAAAAATGTCAAAAAAGTTTGGTTAATTAAACTCTACCACTGACTCACTGTCCGTTTCTCTGTTTCATTTTTCTGATTTTCCCAGTCCAGGGTTGACTGTTGCCTGAGGCCTTGAGGGTTTGATTGAGCTCCGTGCCTCCGCCCCGCTCAACAGCCTGTTCTGTCAATCTAACTTAAACTTTTAGGGCTGCTGGAAGTGCTGAGTCAGCAAATAAGCACTCTGGAGCAGAAGCAATCAATGCACAAGCGCACTGCAGAGGTTCCTGAATTAAGGGGTTGGGACCAAAGACGTCTTGCGACTCTGTTTTATGGCCCCCAGATGGCCAGAAAGCTTATAAGGTTGAAAAATTGGAAGTCAGAGGATGAAGCAAAACTGAGCTGTGAGTAGCCTCAGGTTGAAAATGTTTTAGGCTACAGAGGTGACTCCAAAGAGTTACTGGGGCAAACCTACAAAAAAGTATTTTTTTTTTTTAATTGCTTCATTTAATTGCTTCATTCGTTATCATAATGCAATTTTAGTTAGAAGTTGTAGCAGACTATATGGTTCTGTTTTTGTGGACCAGATAAGATTTAGTCCAAATTCCCATTGGTGACAAAGTGGTTCACAAGTGAGCCAGTCACTAAAAATGTCGAGTTGAAAACGAAGTGAAGTGCACCGTTCCTTCTCAGGTTGAGAAGATGACAAAAGCAGATGGGAAAACCTGGTGGGAAAATAGCAGTTCATGAAGGGTAAAAGAGTAAAAAAAATCTTTTGGTCTGTCATGTAATGGCCTTTACAGCGCTTGCTGCAAAGCAAGTGAGGGCTAAATTGTGCGCTCACTAAAGTGCAGAGAGAACTATTTTAACACCAAGCTGAGGGCCAAGTCATGGAAATGTACCCAGAGCTTCTCCATTCAAACCATTATGCTTTTCCCAGCTGATTTCAAATGACGGCCCGCTCCACGGGACAAAAAGTGGCTGCTGCAAAATGCTACACGCCAAAAAGCCAGAAGTGGACTTCAGTCAGGCACTAGAATCTGTTCCCCAGTGACTCCTGATGCTGCTGGTCAGAGAACCCGTCCCACAGCTGGAAGATCACAGGTTTGATCCTCAGTGTCCATCCTTCACGAATCCTCATGCAGGATCCTGAACCACTACAAGACTTTCTGAAGGAGCTGCAGGTTTCTACATGCATGCTCATCCTGTCTTTCACTGGATAAAAGAAGCACTATGTTTCTAATTGAAGAGTTCATCTGCAGAAACAGAGAAATAAAAAACACATAAATAAATGACCAAAAAAACCCAGACTGTTGTATGTAATGCTTCACATAACATATTGTCTGAATCTAAAAATTCACATTTCAAATCACAATATTGCCTATGCATTAGCCAAACAGTGTGCTTTTTATTCATTGATATTATCAGTAGAAAAACATGTTTTATAAAAACTGATGAACAATGGAGGATATCTGTTTTTGCAAATGAACTCTTCAGTTATACTCTGGACAAATGAACTCCAAAACCATTTAATTTTACGATGCAGTTAGGAAATACAGTCCCAATTTGTATTTTTTTGTCTCTAACTATCTATAAACTATTTTATCTGCAATATGTTGTTTTGATATCACTTTGATTTGAATATATTACTTGATTGATGGTGATTAACTGTACAGTGACTCAGACATCAAACTTATTGTCCAATATCCGCCTTCTCACCTGTGTGTGTGTGTGTGTGTGTGTGTGTGTGTGTGTGTGTGTGTGTGGAGCAGATGTGTATTTAGACAAGGACTGTTTCCTGCGAGGTTAAATCCAGGAGCCGGCTAACAGAAAATATGCATTACACGCGCTGAGTCGCATTCTATCCATGTCGGCTGACTTACAACAGGATAAAGACGAGGGTTTCTGCAACACAACGCCTCGGGGAGCCTCATCTCATCTCTGCATCTCTGCTACAGTTTATATTAAGAGTGTGAAAATAGGCATGGCCACCTCTCTATCTCACACCCAGGATGTCCCTCAGCTCTGCCAGCCTCAGGTCACCCTGCTGAAGAGATTAGCAGTCCAGGTTAAAGAAATACAGGACACCTTTGTTTTTTCTTCTTTTTTTTTTTTTACCTGTCCTCAGGCATCTGAACAGTCCAGTCCACTCCATCAAACTCACCTAGTGAGCAACAGATAAACCCATGTGACAATATCCTCTTTAATATGTCACTGCTGCCCAGTGAAAACCACATATCTCCAAAATGTCAACTTTTCAGAAACTAAGAAAAACAGTCTCGTTTTTAGCTTGACAACTGTACAAGGTTTTGACAGCGAAATGTGTATATTCACATTTTGTTCTTGACAACTCAACTAAGAGCATTTAAAATACCCAGCAAACTGCATTTTATAATGTGCGTGCATCAATGTTAAACAAAAGACACTCTCAAATATTCAATTCTGCCCAACAACCTCCATTTCTAAGATTTTAACCAATTCCACTTTCAAACTTTGCACCAGGTCAGCCTGTGAGCTCGGAACATTTTTCCTCTTCCTGTACCATAAAGAGCTCGTTGCACATGTAAGTTACAGCCTCTAGACTCCGACATAATTGTGAGTTTGGAGAGAAATAGCTGAGAGCAGAGCTAATGGTAGAAAGGGTAGAGGCAGTTTACGCACAAATAAAGCTCTTACTTTAATTAGTTATGCAGTGCTGGCCTTGGATAAGTCTTGGGAGTAAACACATAAAAATATCCTCTATAACATGATTAAAATCCTACATTTTAAGCGACAGACCAAAAACCTTCCAGCAGAAAATCCTCATCACCTCTACATGAACACTGTATAGCAAGTGTGCTGTAGATGCTGATTTTTGTTTGGGGCTGTATTGAGGAGCTGAAACCGAGATCTTACAAGGTGAAACAGGTACCATGGATTCATCGAATATCACAATAAAAATGCTGAGCTGATTAACTTGCATGTGATTTGAATTAAAGAATTAATACAGAAATGTAGAATTTCCCATAAAATAAATACTTTTGAAATGGCTGCATGACAGTCCCCCCATCTACCAGGAAGTTCTTTTTTCTGGTGTCATGACAGCACAACAGTACAGGATCCCAAGTTCCCTGGCAACAGCCAATGGAACAGGCCCATGCAGCCAACATGGCTACCACAGAAAGCTGCACTGTCCAAACTGCGGGGAAAAAAAAAAACGCCTCTGGCTGCAAGTCCTGCTGCATCATCACAGCCTAATGTTTCTCTGCTTTTTCAAGTATCTGTAACCAAAGAAGCCTCAGAGGATTAGTTAATGCACTGGCAGCAGCTTCTCTTTCACAGACACTCACTCTCACGCAGCGCTCATCAGCTCACGCACTCAGCAGAAACACTCGCACAGGAAAAGTTAAGCAAACACACATCCAACAACAGCAAAACAAGCTCCGTTAGAAAGCGATACCAAGGTACACAACGTCTTTGTTTTTTTTTTATCTTCTCTCAAACATCTACCTGTCATGGAGTTGTAGTTTTATGCCTTTGGGACCTGCAGAAAGCATGACGTAAAACAGCTGTTATTTCAAGCAGGATGTATATGAACTGCATCAAAACACATTCATTTTTAGCGGGAGATTAAAATATAAATTTATCTCCAGATTCCACCAAAACTGCAAAATTCTACCCAACAACTTGCTGTTAAGACATAATTCCTCTCACCTATGTTTTTTTCTTGTGATCCTGTAAACCTAAATGTGGAATGAAATCTTTATCTCTGTTAGTTTCATAGTTTAAGATAAAAAAAATAAATCAATAATAATAATTGCAAAATGGCAGAACCGCCTCACCCCAAAATGTAATCAGTTTCATGGAAATGCATTCATATATTTGATGCATATCCCGCCGACAGCCAGACAGATGAACTCAATAACTCCTGTCAGAGGGTTCAATAATGTTTATTGCAAGTCAAATTCTTTCAGTCCAGTCAGCTCGAGAGGCGAATTTCCTAACTCCATTTTTCAAAACTGGTCTGACTCAAAAAACAAAAGAGTAGAGGAATCGCAATACAACACTGATTTAACTTAATCCTTTAACTGATTTGACTGACGATTTTATTCATATTGATGTATTGACTGACCAGCTCTGGCTAACTGATTGATGACGAGGCTGATTGATTACTTGGCTAATTGGTTGATTTCATTATTGGGTTTTTCCACAGGGGGCTGTTTAGTTTTACGTCACGCTGTCAGCATTTCTGCAGACGTTTCTGTGCAAAGAGGTCACAGTGTTCTCGTGAGCAAACATGGACCAAAACCAAAGACAACTCTATGATTTTCTTTCTCTTTCTCACCTCTCACTCACACTCATGCACACACACACACACACACACACACACACACACACACATACAATGCACAAATCTCATTGGCCCATACCCTAAAATGGGCCCTTGCAGCACTGCTGTGTAGCCATATCCTCCAAAATTCATAGATGCAGCACACACACACACACACGCACACACACACAAACACACAACACTCTATCCTATATGTATCTATAACACATTTCTCCAGCACAGGCAGAGCACACACACACAAACACACACACACCCTGTGAAATCTATTCTCAAAGTCCGCAGCCCGGGCGGAGTGAAGTCAGATTTGTGCAGCCGGCGTCTAATGCAATGCAGCTGATTTAAGGATTCATAGCGCAGACACCGGGCACAGCAGCTATGCAGAACTAGGCAGCATCAACATCCTCTGCATCCCAATGAGGGATGGGGGGCTCCACCTTGAAAACCACATCACAACTGTAAGCGCCTCACACCTCCGTCACCCAGGACAAGAGCATCGCGGCTGCACGTACTGTACGGGGTGAAATCAAGTGATGCATCCAAACTTAACACGGTGAGGATGTACGCCGGCACTTTTCTGCGTTTTCCCCCTGAAATCTGGAGCTGACAAGGAGGATGGATTACAGGGCTGTAATGAGGACTAATTGAGGACTACATAGCAGCTGAGATAAAATACAGATGGAGAATACCTGGAGGCTTTAGAGGACAAAAGTGTGAGGAACAAAAAAAGTCAGGAAAAAATGATAGTTAGGGTTCTTCCTTATTACTTCAAAATGTGCCAACCGTTTAGCTAGGCTGAAAAGCATATATATATTTTTTTTATTTATTAGGTTAATAATTGGACTCCAAATTTGATGATTTTCACCTTTTCCCTTCATCTGGAGGATTATGTGGTTTTATATGTGTTGAAAAAATGTAACCATCCTTAGGCTCAGGGTTAAACATCCACTGTAAACACTATAAAAAATAAATGGTGACCTAGCAAAAAACGGGGTTCATTTTCTGAGCTGGTCAGAAATCGACATTTTGGAGATATGAGGTTTTCATAGCACAACACAGCACTGTGGCTGAGTCTATTTCTGCCAATGCTGTGACTGTTAATGCTGCAGCAGCTCTGTCCTCTCTTGGTGGTCTTGATAGTGCACTTGATGCGATGCACTATGCCTTTAGGGAGCCACCGAGACACTTTGTACCGAGAGCAGTAGCTCGAGGAAACCTTTTTTTTTTTTTTTTTTTTTTTTTTTTTTTTTTAGAAGTACCAAAATGTTGAACAACAAACCACAAACAGGTTTCTGTAATATCTGACCACTGCAGTCTATAACAGGCTGGCTCTCTCACACCCTTGGCCTGCAGGGTGTAATTTTCAGCCAGCAGTCAAGTCATGCACTGCCTTTAAATGTGGCTGCAGGGAGAAAGAGAGAGGGACGGGGTAGCTAATGCCTGAAGTTGATAGTTTGGCGCAGGATGGATTATCCCATCCTGGCATCTCCATAACTACAAGCCCAGTGCCACTGCTGCTGCTGCTGCTGCTGCTGCTGCTACTGCTGCACATCCCCTCAAATCCTTTACACTGCAGTGTCGTTAAATCAACCTCTAGCCGGGCAGACTACTTACCTCCCAGTGCAGCTTTCATTACAAAATTCATGATGAAGCAGTTCTGTGTTCCCTTCCTTTGGTGGTCACGTTATCAGGGACAGACCTACAGCAAGGGGACAGAATACACAGGCTGTTACCGCATTATAAAAACAGCCAGGACACATTGTTTTAGCTTTTGTGGTTTTCATACCAGAAATGCCAGAGTATGACAGGGACCGGGGATGATGCTGAGGTACAGTGTGGGACTGGAATGTTTTAAAAGTGATGTGGTCATGGATAAGAAGATGGACTTACTGCTGTATGACTTCCAACAACTACTAAATAAAAATCAGTTTTACATTTAGAAAACCATGAATGTATTTATGCCTGAATACGCATATCTGCATACACCTTCACCTACAAGCTTACATCCTATACACTTTTCTGTCAGCCTCAAAAGGTGGTAAACTCAATTCCTGCAAATAACATGGAAGGTAAACTGGGTTAAGGTGGCTTCGTGGCACCTGTGTCCTCAATTTGCAACGCCGATCCATCTTGTGCGCTTTTGTGCTGACGCGGCCCTGGCTGCCTGTGATGTATGCTCATGGAAATGACTCGCAGAATAAAAAGGACAGGAAAAAAAGGTCAAACATGAGCAAGTACAGGCGGCGTTCGCATGAGTAAGGGGCTTATTTTGCAAGAGCACTGCATGCATCTGGGCTTACAACACACTGAAGACAAGGGGGAATTATTATTAAAAGATAATACACTTAGAAAACCCAAAATGAAATGATGTAGTTTCTAATTAGAGTTATAGTGTGCCTGTGATTCTCGGTAGTGTTTATTGTGACCTTGTGGTTTCTTTTTTCTTCTATGCTATTGCTATTAATATACCTATAATCTTCTAACTGGAACTTATAGAGTGTCTGTGGTGGTCAGTGATGAGTTTTCTGTGACTTTGTACTATCTTTATTTTTAAATTCTATGTATTGCTCCAAATCCCATAATATTTCTATGATATCCCAGTGCTGAGCATACAGTGGCCTTATGGTACTTAATGGTATTTTTGTCAAATATCCTATGAAATTTCTATAATATCGCTATGGTATTCCTATGGGGATTTACTCAGTAGCGAGCTTCTTATACTTTATGGCAGGCTTCCTTAGACCTCTTATGGCATTGCTATCATATTCTTAAAATATTCCTACAGGGACCTGCAGTGTTTCTATGGAACTCAATAGTGAGTTTACAGTGACCTTGACGTGCAATATTTTTTAACCTACAAAATTCCTGCAAAGGTCTGTAGCTTTACTGTGAAAATTTTACAGCATAGTTTAAAAATGTATCATAGGATTACTGTAGCATCCCACGCCTATGCAGGAGAGGTGTAGCCTAAACCTGAGCCATCCTGCAGAAAACTTGGTGCGCTACTCAGCCAATCAGATCTCTCTCTGGCCTCTGCTTATTTCAATCTCTGGGGCGTCCAAACTTGAACGTACACCAGCCGGTCGCCGTAAAAATCATTTCCACCCTTTTCATTCTCCGTCATCATCTGCATCATCTGCAGCAACACGAGCGTCCTCCAGCATTAATTTTACCTCACGTGAACCCCGGATTCTTATAGTTAACAATCACACATCCTCTCGTTTCATAGTGCGGCGCAGCGTTTCAGCAAAATTACAACTCCCCCCAAT
>OMLF01019922.1:0-13529 GCA_900302615.1 Holocentrus rufus
ATAATTAATTAATCTCTCAATTTTTTAATTAAAATATATGTTCATAATTTAATACTGAAGAGAAAAAAGCAAAAGTAAGCAATTAATTTTATGGCTTAGACATTCCTATACGCTAGGCTAAGTCATGGGGGAAAAAACAAAAAACAAAAAAACGGGCTCATTTCGGGCTCGGGACGATAATTATGATAATCCGGGTTGAGCTCAGGTTTGAACGTTTAGGGCCCGGGCAGGGCTCTAATTTCAACCATGAATTTTACTTTAAATCCAAAATTGGTCTCGTGTCTATAAAGTAATAACAAAGGCAAGTCCTAGTTTCTAGTTTTAACTAGTCCAGTCACTCTGGGCTGAATGCAGGTTCATTTGTGAAGGCCCTAAGTCAGGATGGCTTTGAATTAATGTAGGTATTCCCCATCTCCAGAATGCTACCCCTAAACCTGCATGCAGGAAATCACATCTACCACATACAAAATTTTCTGGGGGAGGACTCCAGACCCCCACTATTCCACCATTATCTCTCTCTCTGTATGGTATTTGTATGTAAGGTATTAGGCCCTATCCATCTCCAGCAGGCAGCCTCAAAATCGTTAGGATGCAGGGGATCAGAATCACATCTACCAAATCAGTTGACAAACAAACTTTTTGTGTGTAGGCCAATACAACAAAAATGTGGTCGGTCCCGCTGAATCTCACTCCAAGGTTTTTTGTAAAAGTTGGCAGCCCTGACTTAGGTCTTCTCACAATGGTCATCTTGCTGTTACTTGAACTTAGATTCAGCGCCAGCACGTCCATATAGGGAAACTAGACAATTGCCTAGAGCAGCACTTTGGCAAGTGTGGTGAAATGTGGGCCGACCATTCATGAGCAAAACTGCAGAGAAACAAATAGCAGAAACTGCAAGCTCACCAGGCTACGCTTTCTGTAAGCACAATGAATTGCTGAAGAATCTGTCAGTCACGCTACAGCCGCCTCCATCCCCCACCTCCTGCCCCCAGCTCTCACGAGCCAATAGTAGCCTAGCCTACTGATACTGTATTCAATTATCTTTAAGGAAAAAATACGGAATATGAGGTTAAAGAAATACGGCAGCATGTCTAAATGACCAAAATTATCTGGCTCCGAATATAAAAAGAAGAGACTATAGAAGGAGAAAGCACTTATTTACTTTGCAGAGCTGAAATTGGATTATTTGGAAAATAGCATGCAGCAATAACAATAGCATATTTTACAGCAGTAATTATTAGAACTATTGTGCTTGGTGCATTATTCGTATATGGATCCACAAAAGCCCACGTATTGCATCATATGTACTTTGATATTGTTGACACTTTGAGCACACAATTATTTGCTTAATGTGTGTGGCATTTTAGCTTTTACTGGTATGGTACGTTGCATTGAGTAATGTCTCCTTGAGATTAAAAATCTCTCTTACAAGAGCATCCCGGCCAAGACGGGCAGCAGCACAATTAAAAGGGTTATAGAAATAAACACAAAACAATTTTCCATAGAAATAAAAAGTAAATTACAGAATCATAAAATATCAAAAACATTCAGTATTCGTCACAAGTCATTGACATCAGGGATCATACAGGGGCAACATGCATCAGTCTAAGCATTCAAAGCCAGATGTGCTTACCTCTAAATTATTAAGAATTAGTAGCAAACTTAAATGCCCTTTTTCCCAATTCAGTACTGTCTTTAGGGACCTATAGTAGGAATAAGTCCTGTGAGTGAAGACAGTAAATAGCCTTAGAAATAAAAATATGCCTATGGTTAAGTCTACGGGTGCACAAGGCAGACCATCCAACCCAAGCATACAAAGAGCAATGGTGAGTGAGGGCTTTAAAGTTGGTAATAAACTTCAATGCTGAGCGCTAGACAGTGTCTAGTGCATGTAGGCATTGCAAAGATGCATACATGTATGTAGCACCACCATTGTCCAGCACAGACACAAAACTGGCAGCAACAAGTCTCCTTTTGGCCTCGAATGGCAGGCAAGACAAGAATCATCAGATATTTGTATTAAGATATAGGCTCAGTCTCAGAGCCCTGAAAAGTGTTGATTGATGGAAGGTTCAGAGGCTTTGTGTTTGCAGTTGAAAACATCAAGAGTTTGTTTTGCCAGCATTCAAAAAAAGTTCTAGCTAACAGAAGGTGAATTGTACAGTATTAAAAACAAGTTGTAGCTGACAAAGAGCCTGTTTTGGTGTAGACGCAGAGCAGTATATCACAGTGTTGTTTTGATTTTGTTTGAGACTGTTGATATACAGTATATAATGAATAGGAGTGGCCCCAGGACAGATTCCTGGGGCACGCCCTTGGATACCCTAAGGGGGTACTTATCCATGGTTAGTGTCTTACCTGCAGTAGATGCCAGTTGGTGTGCCTCCAGTTTGGAAAAGCTGGCAGGAGAGCTGGCACAGAAGCTAAGCAATGTGCTGCTGTTAAGGGGAGCAGCAACAAAATGTGTTTTAACTATCTAAAAAAAGGCACACCTAAAACAATCAATATCAGTGTCAGTGTTTTCTATTTTTTATGTTTGTTTTGGGGGGTTTTAATATAGTTTTACTCGCTTTTATTTTAGTAAACACTTTGTGACCTTTGGCTGTGTATGGTGCTATATAAATAAAATAAACTTTACTTATTTAATTACTTACTTCTTGGGATCCATCCAAACAACAAATATTTGTTTGACTACCTCTGGCCAGTTTCCCCATTCATCCAGAGCAGCTGCACATAAAAGAATTCCTTGTCCCTCGTGTCTCAGTGACTCTGAGCCAGAAAGAGGTTATGACAGAAGGGGGAACTTGGGTGAAGCTCATTGTCATAGTTCATTACTTGCTGGGAAAACACAACACAGGCTGCCCTGGCCAATCCAGGGCAGCCTGGGACATGCAATGGTCCTTGTAACCGCTATCTGGAGGAATAATGCACATCAACTCCAACTGTTTGAGCACAACTTAGTGTATGGGAGACCTGGGTTGTTTGTCACACTTGTTACTTGCTCACCATCAACACATCTTACAGTAGTCATTCCTTCATTAGAGGCAAGCTTAAGGTCTTGTGTTGAAATGGGTAACCCTATCATTCTTGTAAATTATTTTAACAGTAAGTTATTGACCATCAAAGACACTCTGACACATTGTAGCAACCAATTCCATCACAGGGTTGGTTGTCACAATGCACGGGGTTGGTCAAACTATCTAAAAAAAGGCACACCTAAAACAATCAATATCAGTATCAGTGTGCACTATATTTAGAATATTTTCACCGCTTTACATTGCCGTCAGACAGCCTTTTCCTTTGGCACAGTGTTTTCTCAACTGTAGAAGTTCTATCTTCCTACATGAGCACACCTATGCCACATGCACATATGTATCTCAGTTGAGAAAATGTAGTGCCAAAGGAAAAGCCTGTCTGACAGCAATTTAAGTGGTGAATATTTAAAATATAGGTACACGTATTCTGGAAAAAACAAACAAAACAGCACCAGCGCTTCCCCCCTCTCCCAGTCAGTCCGGAAGCTAATAAGAAAACCAGAAATGAAAGTATATCTTCGCAAATAACCATGCAAAAATTGTAAAATCTGTTGGGATATCTTAGTTTAATGTAGATGCAATGAAATATTAATTAGTTCTTTATGACAAGCACCACAAAAATCACTTTTCACAGTGTCAAGAGAACCTTGTTTGTAACCATCCCCTGAGGATGTACTAAGAAACTGTTTGCACCCATTCATTTTGAAAGAGCAAAGGCCAATGGGGAAACTCCAACATGCAGCTGACCAGTGGTGCAACTTCATCACTCAGTCAGTCAGTCAGCCGGTCAGGCCCTGCTGTTGCGGTCCAACCAATAAGCAGCTGGACACTTGTGTTCAGATCGCCCTCTGTTAAATCTGTTTGCTATTTTTTTATGTTTGTTTTTTGGGGTTTTAATATAGTTTTTGGTTTTACTCGCTTTTATTTCATTTAACTAAACTAATTAACTAGCTTAAACTAATTAACACTTTGTGACCTTTGGCTGTGTATGGTGCTATATAAATAAAATAAACTTTACTCATTTAATTACTTACTACTTGGGATCCATCCACACAACAAACATTTGTTTGACCACCTCTGGCCAGTTTCCCCATTCATCCAGAGCAGCTGCACATATAAGAATTCCTTGTCCCTCATGTCTCAGTGACTCTGAGCCAAAAAGAAGTTATGAGAGAAGGTTGGATCTTGGGTGAAGCTCCTTGTCATAGTTCATTACTTGCTGGGAACACACAACACAGGCTGCCCTGGAAGCCTGGGACATGTATGGTCCAATGCAATGGTCCTTGTAACTGCTATCTGGAGGAATAATGCACATCATCTCCAACTGTTTGAGCACAACTTAGTGTAGGGGAGACCAGGGTCGGTTGTCACACTTGTTACTTTCACATGAACTGCTCACCATCAACACATCTTACAAGAGTCATTCCTACATTAGAGGGAAGCTTAAAGTCTTGTGTTGAAATGGGTAACCCTATCATTCTTGTAAGTTATTTTAACAGTAAGTTATTGATCATCAAAGACACTCTGACACCTTGTAACAACCAATTCCATCACAGGGCTGGTTGTTACAATTGTCACAAAAGTTAGCAAATTCCACCTCACCTCAATGTTCATCATGGCAAAATTTTAGATATCAACATGATGACACAACACCATGTAGTTTGGCTGTGACAACCTACCCCTGAGACAGCCAACCCCGCTCTCCCCTATCTCTGTATCCCTGATGGGAAGCATTTCTTTTGTGACACATATTTCAAGTATCATATAGATTGTTGCTCAGAAGCCACCTTTAGCACCTGTCTGACATGCTTAACTAAGATAAACATGACATCAAGGTACACAAAGGCAAACCAGTTGATCTTGTCTCCAAGGACTAAAAGACAACAGAGATATTGGTGAGATCAAAGGGCTTCACAAGATACTCACAGTGGCTGCTGGGCTGTTGAAAGTGTTTATTACCAGTCAAGTTATTTTCAGCAGAATACCTTGTTTCATGATCATAGCCATACTGTTACTCAAACTGTATTGAAAATCAAACAGAAAGAAAAGAAAAGGAAATAACAAGAAAAAAATAATCCCACAGCATCTCTTGCAGATGACATGCTGTTGCATGAAAAACATAATCTGCAGGCCTGTTTGTGACTCAAGGCACAAACAGTGGTTCAGACAGTTCAAAGGCATGACTAACAGATTTGATTGTGTGACCAGAGGTGCTGGTATGGGCTGACTGAAATCATACACAGTGCAAGCACGCACAACTCCAAGAGAAAAAACTAACGGATACACAGTTATCAGCAAGGATCAGAACTGGTTGAAATCATAGCCAATTATATCAGCTACCCTCTGTCTCATTTATAGGCAGTGCACGTGTGGTGTTTAGTGATTCTTTGTTTGTTTTTTTAACTTGAATGGTAATGATTCACGCAATAACCACATGTGCAGCTGTAAATGACTTTGTAGTTCAATTAAATATTTATTTTCCATTATTTTGTCGGTTGCCCGTGGCTACATTCATAAGAACATAAAATACTATTACTGCCAAAACTGTGAGTAAGGCAATATCTTAGGATGTTTGCATGATTGCAAACTGATAACTCCCCATAATAATCCGATTTACACAACTGAAGTACTTATTGAAATAATCTAGGGAGAATTGTTTTGTTTCATGTTTAAAAAAAAATTAATCTTGTCTTGTCTTGCTAGTAATAAATTTATCCAGACCACATCATGTTGTTCATAGCAGCCATAGGCCCATTTCTGTTGCAATTAAAAAATGCAGTGCTTCAGGCTCTACTTGAGGGAAACCGACTGTAAAGAAACAGACAAGGCATGCAGTTGTTGGACGAAGATACACAGTGAGGACTGATGGGAAAAGCCAGTCACGAGGGAGTCTAATGATGCAGATGATGCAGAGTGGAGAAAGAGAATGGAGCTGTGTGAACTGCTGCATCCGACACTGTCCATGCTCCTGGATTCCCGATGGTGAGGGTGGCACTGTGGAAACTTGGACACTGTGCAGAAAGAGACGTTATAACTAACCAGCTCTTCAAAATTGTCCACCACATCTCTGAAATTAGAGACAGCATATGGAACAACACACCAGCCCTACTGCTTACAGATGGCTACAGGGGTTTAACCAAAAGGGAAAATGCTCATACATCTTACAAGTTGTGGATGACAGATGTAAGTGTCTCCCCTCATTCTAGCCCAACACAGTTTCGGCATTGCTCACAATATTTTCTTAATTGCGTAAAATTGCATCTCTGATGTGCCTAACATGTTGGACATGTTCCTGAACCGAACAGATGTGAAGATTTTTATGTTGAAGTGAAAGAGGCAAGCATACATAAAAACAGGTTCATGTGATAGAATTCTCCAGAACTAAAGCTTCAAAACTAAAGCTGTTGTTTAGGTAGATGGAGGAGAAAGCATCATTTTTGATGACAAAAATGCACTGTGCCAACAAGTTTGTATTGGCACCGTAGTCTTGTCTGCTCCCCTGACCATTGTGGTGTGAAGTTGTGGCAAGTTACCAAAAATACCGGGTGGGCAGAAACCTGCTTATGGCTGGTGAAACTATAACTCTGGCCTGAAAGAGTCTGACTGATATGACTGAGATTGGTAATTGTTTTCAAATTAGAGCTATAATCTTGCACTGCATTTTTAAACTATGATCTACAACACTCTTAGCAGTAGCGGTCATGTTACTACAGCATGTTTCTGAGGTGGGCAACACAAAAGTACAAATTACAGTAAGTACAAATAAAAAAAAAACCCGTCAAGTTTGTAGTTATAAAGTTACTCTTTGTAAGAAACGAAGTAACTTCTTACTTTAGTAAGGTTTTATTGAGCTGCAGAATTGAATGAGGACAACAGTGAGTCCTCAGAAGTATAATAATGCGTGTGTGTGTTCTTTCGGCTCAGTATTTTGTGTGTGTGTGCATGCGCGCGGGATATGTGTTTTCACGTCCTCAGTATGTGTGTGTGTGTGTGTGGGCATGTGTGTTCTCACATCTCGGTATATGTGTGTATGTGTGTCTGTGTGCGTGTGTGTGTGTGTGTTTGTTTGTTTGTGTGTGTGCATAAGCATTCCTAGGTACTTTATCTCTGCAGCTGAATCAAACAGTGATTGCGTGTGTGAAAGAATGACTCGAATGAGTGAAAAGAATTGAAGACTACACTTGTTCACTTGTTTCCTCTTGCTCTTCATTTCCTACTGATACTGAAAATCTTACGCTCTTGATTCTGGAGATCATTATCTACCCAGGGGTGGGTGGAGTACTGAAAATCTAGCCTGAAGTAAAAGTACAGTTACTCCCATAAAATACTTAAGTGAAAGTAAAAATGACTATATGAGACACCCGCTCAAGCTTTTCTGTGAAAAGCTCTATTTGGGGATCAATGGTCAAATTATCACAACACATGCTAGGTTATAACAGTATTCGTTTATGATCTAATTTGTTTTTGAATTGTTGTTGTGATATAAACATCACAAATTGCATTCAAGCAGTGAAATTACTTGGACCCCTGAAGAGACCTTTGATGCTACAGGTGCTTCCAGTCATGCCAAATAATGACAAAATGTACTAAACTCAACATGGTGGGCAATAAACTTAAGGGCAAGAAGCCAAAGAACTGCCCACCTTAAATACCCCCTCTCACATGAGCAGCTACAGCTGATCCATCTGTGTGATGTAATGTTTCATCTGTGTGATATTTTACACCATCAAGGGAGTTTGTTGAAGATTAAAACCTTAAACTGGGGCGCTCCAGTGGCTGCAGTGCGGCGGCGCTGGTTTGGTTCCAACCTGCGCCCTTTGCTGCGTGTCATCCGCTCTCTCTCCCCCATCTTTGCTGTCTGTCTCTACTGCCGCTGTCAAATAAAGCAGAAATGCCAATAAATAATCTTAAAAAAAAAAAAGAAAAAAGAAAAACTAAACTTAAATTAAAATGAAGTTATTCAAATTAAATTTAACTTTTTGAAAAACTATCCATTAGGGCACCACAGTGCTGATGTGTCCTTTGAGCTTTTGATTTTGCTTTGTTGTTTTTTTGAACTAACATCATTAATGCCAGATTCCTATTATACAGTGATGGACGGATGGATGGACAGATAGATAGATACTACTTTGCTTACAGCAGGGGATGAAATTCAATGTGCATGATAACTTGTGATGAGATGCTGACAGGGATTAACTCCATCAAACTGATATAATTGCTGTCATGACTGCTAGAGAATATATTACACTTTGCAATCCTATTAAAAAAATAATAATAATAATAAAAAAACTCCTACTTCTGTGGTCATTAGAATGTCAGAGATACATGCCAATTATCCACTTCCTGGTTTGTGTTCCTTTACAACAAAAGTGTACATTAAATTAGATCATAAATGAAGTAAGCAGTTTTTCTTTGACCCCTCATGGTAGAAACCAGGCCAAACTTAGCGAGCGCCATATGTGAGAACCATGTGGTTGTGACAAGTTCCAATTCTTGACACCGAGACTGTCACTTGATCGGGGTCCGGGCCTGTTCACAGATATTAACTTGGACCGCACCTCGTAAGGCCAGTTGTCTCGCCCAGCAGCTCGGGTGGCACACATCTAACGGGATTATCAAATCCTAATCTGGATAGAGTTGTATCGACAGGTGCAGGAGTTAATTAAGTGAAGAGACACCTTAAGGGCAATGTTCTGAACGTGAGGTATTAGAGAAAGTCTGTCAGGGCGCGACCTGCCCACAGTTTTATCATCTATTGGAAACGTGACTCATCCTGGATGTGTGCCACCACTGGGAGCTTTGGATTTTGGGATGGAAACCCCAAAGGCAGCAAATACAAACTGGGTGGTTTTAAAAATTATTTAATGAAAAATCATGGAAAAAATTAATGCAAAAGACAAATTGTGGAGGAAAGTATCCTCTCTCATTAGGTAACTCATCGCTGTTTGAAAGTTCTTTTTATCAACAAACTTTCAGATAGATTCGTCTGTAGATGCGACCAGGCCCAACAGATTGGAGATCAGATCAAAACCTGCTGCAAGTTCCTTTCCTCTTGCCTAAGCTTCTTTATACAGCTTTACGCCAAGGTACAGCATATTGAATTAGTCACCTGGGCCCAGGAGGTTGGAGGCTGTTTTTTTTCCTCTCTATTTTTTTGGTCTAAACTGGGTCATGATGCTTCTGGTTTGCTTCCAAGTTGGTCAGTGTCAGTCGGGTTTCAGGGTTCAGAGTTGAGGAAATAACAGGCTCACTTATTACTCTTTCCGCAAAGTCACAATGAAAGCCTGTTAGACCTGGCTGTCTTAGATCCTGCAGATCTTTGCTGCACTCACTCACTCACTCTCAGACGGAGTTCGTTTCTCTGCCAGACAAGACTGGCAATGGTCATCACTTCATAATTTTTACCACCATGCAAAAGGCAGTCCTCATTAATTGTCATTAAAATTAAGTTAAAAATAACAGTTATATATACTATAATCCCCTGTGGACAGTTGGACCATATGACTTCAGAAATTTTGACCTGGTGCCAATGTTCATAGTAAACGAAGGAATCCATTCTCAAGAAAGTTCCATGTGAAAAGATTTCCAGGAATGAATCTAATCATTTTTTTTTGGTTTGCTTGCCAAACATGACTGAGTTTAAAAAAAAAAAAATTTTAAGCATGAAAAACATGCACTGTAGATCTCACACTATCTCCCACTGTCATCAAGCTTTCAACAAATCTTAGCTGCGGCCAAGACAAGTGCCGTGGCAGCAGGCAGCGCTCCAGTGTGTGAGCTGAGCTCAAAGGTGGGCAGCCCATGTGACTTCGGATGGTTTAAATCATCACTAGTTCAGCACAAGGAAAGCAGCCAGGTCAAAACACGGCTAACTGGCACTCAGTGATTCCTAAGAAATCTGTTTCCTCAAAGATTTACCCAAGAAGCGTTCATTCCTGTGTTTAGTCAACCTGCCAAACTTTATCACAGTTCCCTGGCGCCGCAAATGATAAGACAAAGTGTTTCCCTGGAACTAGGAAACAGTCCCACTCAAATAAAAGCATAAAATGTGCACATCATTTCATGATTACGTTTGTGATCCTCACCATCCCATCACCTGGCACTAGGGTGATGTCACTCTGTCCCACAGGACTAACCTATTTTTTTCTTAGTTAAAGACATTTAGCATTCAAACATGTAATGTAATGATAAATATCACTGTGATGTCATAAAAAAGATCCTCCGATATTCACAGTCAAAACACTCTTGTGTATCTTACGATAGTGAAAGCCGTCTCTCCAGGTAAATACTGAATCTTTGCCTTATCTTTTTTCCTGTGCAGCTTTATCACCGTTCCACTTCAGGTTTCGCAATCTTCTGATAAACACTGTCCGACTGCTCTGTGCATACAGACAGCTGTAAATGTCACGTGACTTTTACCAATTCGTGGATCGCCGAAGACAAAGTTAAGACCTAAGCCGCACTGATTTGTTCAGTGTAAACAGCAGACATGAACTGACCCCTGGTTCAGTTCAGACATGCTTGGCTGTAAAGTTAGCACACCCTCTTATAGATACAAAGATAACCATGTGAGCTGCAAAGCAGAACATGTCTCAGTTAACTGGGCCATAATATGATATAATATAATACTGATTGACATGATGAAAAGACAGCAATCACCATAGTGGCACCACAGTGGTGATTTTGTTTTTTTTAACTGTTGTCTGGCGTGAGTTGTAATATCATCTCATTTCTCTTTCACTGATGGCTGTTTGTCTTGATTCTTTTCTTGTCCTGTAGGTTAAGATGTTGAGAACTTATAAGACCCTGTAGCTTTCTTGCGTTTCTATTTCCTCTTCTAACCCTTACCTTAAACCCTTAACTTAATTACAGTAAACCTAGATAACAAACCCAAAAGATTATGTTTTTCTGAAATCATTTTACTTTCAACATAAGGAAAATACAGAACACTATGTAAAATAAATAAATGAATAGAATGATTAAATTAAATTGGGAACTGTGTGTGCACAGGCACACACACACACACACACACACACGCACAAACACACAAAGAGATAGAGAGGGAGATCCTATTGATTTCTGTTGTATCGTCCATCATGTACAACACAATACACTAACACTTTAGCCTCTAAAACCTGCTGCAGTATCTACCCCTGTTTCTACACTCAGACTGACAATAAACATACAATAAACTATATGAAATATAATGAACAATGCATGAATGTATAATTGATCAAACCATAAAAATGTGTTTAAAAAAAAAGAAATCACAGTGTGTTTTTTTTTTTTTTTCAGGTATGTTTCCTTTCCGTGACGAAACCAAAGACATTTAATCCCACAGTGTTTTGAACAATGACACGAGGACAAAAAAGGTCAAAGTTGAAGAAGCAGATGAGGGTGAGATAACAGTGCAGAGGACGGAGTGGCATTTGCGGCTCACGACAATGACATTTTGAGATCATGTAATAGTAGACCAATTCCTGTAAGCACTGCACTCACCTCAATTCAAAGAAAACCACGAGTGCCCGCAGACATACCAGAGCCACTACAGATGGATAAACTCAAGACAGAGAAGTGGCTGTTTTGAAGAATGACAGATGTCCCAGACAGTCCTGTCCTGCACATGTAATAATGAAACTAGAGATCCAAGACCCTCCTACTAAAGGACCACAGCGTGATATCACAAATCAAGAACACAAACATCATAAATACACATCTGGAGACAACATGGTGCATCTACAAATAAAAGGAAGGAGGGATATAGGCCACGGCCTGATAAGACCATCACACTGAGTCACTAAGGAGGCCCTCTACTGGCTGCCAGAATGGAGGGAGACCACAGATGAGCTGGTGGCAAATGGCTGAGGCAGAATTTAACACATGAAGCATCAGCCCCTCCAAATCACATCACCTTTCCCATATCGTCTTCTTGCATGATAATATATCTCTTATGTTGTGCCAAGGGGGGGAAAAAATCATACTTACCCTTTCTCCTTCGCTCAAATTTCTTTCTCTACCAATTCTCAATTGCTCCGGGGATTCGGGAATATGTTACATCTGTTGTGCGGGCACTGCTGCGTTGGCTCTTGCACTCCTTCCTACTTTGCTTGTTATGTTTGTGAATGCAGGCTTTGCTGTTGCGTCACAAATCTCTCAGCACGTCTGGTGCCATCACGGAGGCCCCTTGGAGAATTAGCTGTGTCAAATAATGTTGGGTCTACTTATTTTCCCCAGTTTTTGCTTCCAGGGTGATGGACTGTGTTAAAAAGTTTATGTTTGCAAGAAGCACTTCTCCAATACACACTTCAGAGCCAAACCAACAGTTGAACACAAAAAGCAGTTAAAACACATCCTTCCAACACAATAAAGTCCATCAGACAACTAGACACCGCTAAGTATTAGGGCTGTGAATTGATTACAAATTTTAATCAAATTAATTATATCATATGCTGATTAATTAATCAAGTTAGTCACAACCACATATATCAATATCTGCTTGCTTTTGTGACACATTAATCAAAATTACACCACACTGGCACTTTTATTCAAAGCACCTCTTAATGAGTGAACAGGCTCAATGTCTTCTTCAAGGACACTTTGGCATGTCAGATGGCTGATGGACATACCATTGGCTATTCAAATGCTTGAACTTGGAACCCTTCAGTTACAGAACAGTCTGTATAATCTCTAGGCCACCTGCCACCCAATGACAAGACATGAAAATAACCAGAGCTTATAGACCCTTAAAGCTAAAAGTTTCATTGTAAGCCTTAGATTGGACTTTATGCGAGGGTGTGTATGGTGACAGGAGAGGAGGATGAGTACATAATACGAACAGGAGACATATGGAACAATCAGAGTCAAGCTGAATGACTGTTTCCTATTAATTAACATGAGCTCCAGTTAATGTCACATTTCTAACACTGGAATAAGGGCTCCGTCACAGACATGTTATATTTATGTAATGCCTATTTTACGGAACATTCTGATCAAGAAGCACATTGTGAAGAGTTTACTTACTTGATTTTTGTTACAACTTTTATGCATGCAACACAATCAGTGCCCTCAACCATGTGTTTTATATAGCAATATATGTGATGATTCTGTCCAGAATCTTCAGGTCTACATGATCTCACAAACGCCTGCAAGAAAGTAAAATTAAATTAAAAAGTTGTTAATTGGTAGATTTAGCCTAGAACACTTTGCTACAGTATGAGGTCTTCTTGATCAATATTGAAGGCCAAATACTTACATGAAAGTGTACTTTGCACTGGGCCTTTTGGGCAATTCGTGAATACAATCACTGGACTTTGTGCAACATGGAGTCCTCAGTGAGTTTAGAAAGTAAAAGAAAAAAAACAGTGATGCTTCTACTGAATTATGAATGAAGTTGAGAGTTGAATTATTGGTTACAGAAGTAACAGTGCATAGAAAAATTTCGCAAGGACGCAGTGCAACCCCTATAAACAAAGCTAGAATGTGCACATCTGTTTC
>OMLF01019922.1:13549-27419 GCA_900302615.1 Holocentrus rufus
CGCATCTGTTTCACAGAAAATAAAACACAAGCCACTGTGACCTGTTGCAGGCCGCTGCAGGAGATGGGCGAGGCAGAGTGACTCAACCAGCAGACACGTGTATCAGAGCAGGCGGAGGGCACTGAAGGCATTTATACAGGAGTTTCAATATGTGTTTCAATTCACTGATGCAGTCTAACAAAAAGACACTACTGCATGATTTATTTGGCCTAAATCTCCCCTGCGCATCTTTTGTGGTGTACCTAAGCGGCGGTGTTGCTGTCAGATTTCTGTTGAGCACAGGTTAGTTTACATAATTTTGTTTATACTCGTTGGTGAATTTTTGTACCTGCTATATACAGGAGGACACACAAACTGGCAGTTGCAATTTCATGCGGACTTCAAGCGGGAGTTCCAGTGAAATGTCCGCCATCATTTATTGTATCCCTTTCCATAATTTCCATGCTCCTCCCTCAAATGCATATACATGCATGAAAGAAACGGCCTTTGCGGTGACATGGCATGTGCGCTTCAGGTGACAGGCACACCGCCCCCTCCAGGCCATTGCACCCGTTTGATAAATAGCACGCATATTGCTAAGAGCAGAATGAGCTTGAAAAGACACGCAAAAGCTTTTGTAAATCTGGCCCTCAGAGGCTGACAACGGGAGGATAAGCTGTCAAGTGAACAGACTAATGCCTCAGGACTTTAAATAGTGTCAAATATCAGACTTGTCACTTTGACAGGAACACCTAGGTATGTCTTAAAACTGCCACTCTCTGAGAATTAGCAATGTTTTGGAAGTTAAAAAGCAGGCATTGTTTTGTTTTTTTTATATATCTAAAACCTTGTTTACAAGACATTTTAATACCTCCTTAACACAATTACAACATAAAATACTTCAGTTACTGCTACTTGGACTGCTGGCCTCTATTTTGGTGATTCAAGGAGCAGGCGCGCATACAGCACGAACTCACTTTGGCATGCCCACGAGATTTTTGTATTTTCATGACCAGAATCGCTGAAATAGATACACCGACATATACAGCCCTCAAAATATGAATATACTGCACGGCAAATATGGTGCCATGGAACAGTGTTGCTTCTGTTGAGTTTTTCAGGTGAACTCATGTTTTTGTTGAAAGCACGGTCATTGTGTTTTGATGCTGCTGTGATATTTTGGAAGACAGTCATAGCATGGAACAATGTACCAATCGTGCTGCCTTCAAGTGGTTATATGGGTTCAAGGCCCTTATACTTCCTACAAGCAGTTTTGGATTGCAGATACTGATAAGAATCAACCCTTAATCTATCCAGACTCTGCCACACTGGCATGTGTGCCAGTAAGGCATGTTTTGAAGTGCAAGTAAATGTGCCTACTGGTTTGATGAGTTTATATCAAAGTCAAACACATAAATGGGTTTAAAATGGATCTGTTTGAGTGCATCTCCACCAATACAGTCATGAAATAGCGCAGAACCCTACTTGGTCTGAGAGGTGCAGGCACACCAAAATTGTCTTTTTATTCATCAACTATTTTCAGAGGTAGCACATTGATATACCCATTGCACTGGCGTTGTGTAATTATTGGATGTGAATTTAGTGTAGGAACTATGATACTTTTGTAATCCCTGAAACCAGTTTTAAATGTGCTGTAAAACCACACTGCATATTACCGCCATAGTGTTTATAATTCAGTGGTCAGGTATTGAACAGGAAATTAAAAATATCTTTGTATCTCCATGGTGATCACACAGCATCCCTACTTACGCTTGCAATGATTATCATCAATTCAAATTGTTGTCATCACAAATGGCTAGTGGATACACCGACCACAGACTATATTTCAGAGGCAAGGGTGTAAATGTTGTGAAATTCGAATGACGGTGTTGGTGAACATTTCAGTGGCACTAATATATTGTTTTCCCACTCTGTGGCCTGTCTGGTCAACACCCAGTCAGGGATCTAGCGCTGGATAAGACAGCTAGGAACGGATGATCCCTTACTGGAAACACTCCAACTCTGGGGCAGTGAGTTCACTTCTCTCAGCAAATAGAAAGCGATCTAATCCCACAGTGCACCTTGTCGCTAGTATGATTTCAGACTCAAAGCAATCAATGATCTGATGACTCTCAAAGTGCCAGTATCCTAGACATGGTCCACAAATATTTGCCTTTTTAAAAATGTTGATAAATGTCCACAGGATGAATATTTTGTGATTACTGGTGAAATACTTCACTAGATATTAAATTAGTTTTCTCTCACCTTGCTCTATGGCTGCTGTACTGCATTGCTGGTAGTCTATCTGTTGTTTAAAGTGTTTTGTTGATGACTCTGTATTGACTACCAGACATGACTCCATTATAACAAAAGACTGTACAACAAACAACTATGAATAAGTTAATGTTACCCCTGATTGTGGAAAAAAAGATTTTTGTTTTAAAACCCTTGAAGTCCTTGGTGGATGTGAGGATGTCTGCAGATCTCTTCAGGGTGGATGGTCTATCTGAAGAATTTTTTCTTCAGGAGTAAAAGTTATTGCTGATTGTAGATAACATTACACTCATAAAGTGTTGGCAGTATATTAGCTCTCTTTGTCAGGGGGGTAAATTGAAATTTCACCTCCTTCAGCTCAACACTATTATTACAACTGACTGCAAAACATGAAAGGCATTTTAATTTGTGGTCAGTGAGTTAAAAACAAGCATTTTCACTCAACTATTACTGAGTAAATAAAGGCTGAAAATCTGTTCAATGTGTTTATTGGTATCGAAGTTGCAGGTACCTCTGCAGATTGGTCAACAAAGTAGTTTGCAATCTTCATAGCTATCTTGCTGTAGTTTAATTATGGCAATAGATCTTTTTCACAGCAGCCAGGAAATAACAGGTAAACACAGGTGTTACTAATGACATTAATGAAGGCTCTGTTCCATTTAGGAATTCATTTCATTTAGTTTAATTCATGCTGGCTCACTGGAAAGACACTGCTACACTTAAATGGAACAGAACCTTCATTAATGCCATTAGTAACACCTGTGTTTACCTATTTCCTGTCAAAATGGCTGCTGTGAAAAAGGTCTTTTGCTGTTAACCTCTGCTGTTTTGCATGTGTTCAGTGACTCTTACACACTATCCATACATGCAAACTACATGATACATTTTCACACCACATTCAAACAGTAGATAAGCCTACATGCTTTGTTAAACAGGCATGTGAAACTCTTCTACATAACTGTGAATTATAAATTATAATGAAAAACTGACGGAGTCTTGTGAGGAAACTATAGAAAACAAGGACAATTTAAGTCTTTCATTTTGCATAGACTAATATCTGATTTGATTCAAATTATGGGAACACCGGTCCCTTTTTTCATGTATCAGGGCACATCATTCAAAGCGTGGTTAAATGTCCATGATGGTGGTGTATTAAGATGAATATATTATCAGCATGCCATGCCAATCTGCCTCCCTCTAAGTTACCTTAACCGGCCTCTCTGTTAAAGAGTATTTCTTCAGAGTCGTTACCTGCCAGTTCATTCTGTTGTTCTTTTGTTTCCACTAAGTTTCTTCAGTCATGGCAGTTGTCTTATTTGGGCCCTGTTGGCAGTACTGTTTTGTTCTGTTACGACATATATGTACATGCTATGATGAGTCTACTGTCCACTTTTCTGTGCTTGGATCCACATGTAACTCTTTGTAACTGTAAGCCCCAGCACAGGTGGATCTGATGCGCACAGCCTTGCAGCCTCAGGCAGCAATGATGGCATGACACCAGGCTAAGCTGGAGAGTTTTGAGAAGTGTTTCCATGAGCTCCAATGTTCCTTCTCCAATATTGCTCCAGTTTTCTGCAATACAAGGTACAAGCAACAGCAGATATGTTCGGACATTAAACCATTGCCACCCTGTCCACTACTGTGCAGCAGATGAGCACCCTCTGCACTCCAGACCCCGACTCCAGCTCCTCCAGCTCCTACGACTGCTCTCACATGCCAGGAGACCCTGATGCCCCACGGTTTCAAATCCCATCTGTCACACCCAAAGATATATGCTTTGGACCTTGTCACGCGTTGGGAGTTCCTTATGGATGTTCAGCCCTCCATGTTCCCTAATAATCAGACCAGAGTCTATTATGTGGTTGACCTGGTCACTGACCCGCCCCTCACCTGGGCCACTGCCCTGTTGGATTAGAGATCTCCTGTTTGACAATCCTATGAACAGTTTACCTGATAACACAGGGGTGGGCAATCATGTGCAGTCGAGGGCCAAGAGTCTGCAGGGTTTCATTCCAGCCAATCACTGCAGCAGGTGATTTCACTGATTAATACACCTTCGGTAATGGGAGACATTTGTCCCGAAGCCTTTCTAACAGAATGAGGAGGTTAAGGTTAGAGTTAGGATTAGGGATGGGCTTTCTGTCAGAAAGCCTTGGGGCTTTCTGTCAGAAAGCCTTCAAGGCAAACTTCTCCCATGTGCCGTACCTTCGGCGCGAGAGGAGGAAGCAGTGGCGGCCTGTTAATAGGGGGCGCTGGGGCACCGCCCCCATCAAAATTTATAGACACAGTAAACATAAATTACATAATAGCAAGTAATTACCACATCTGTTCAGTGTTCACTCATACAATGGGTTTTACTTTTAAATTTTTAAGCCTTTCCATTCCATATTGGGTTTATTCGGGGTTGTTTTATACATTTCAATAGCGAGGGGCGCCGGCCAAATGAGTGCGTATGTATGTTCTTAAACTTTTGGCTTCCATGTGACTTCATGCTGGTCTCTAATTGGTTACTTAAAGATTCTCCTCCGGGTGCAGCTCTCTGCGCCTTTGGCTAATCAGCGCGTTTGGGTCATTTTTCATCCAATCTGATTGATTCATGATACCTGTCAATCAAAGTCACACCCCTGGCAGCGGAGACGCGCCTGTCACTCAAACAGCGACAGACGAAATAATCCTTTCACGAGGCGTTCGCTGGAGGAAAAAAAAAGGATAAAGGAGCTTGGACCGGAGCAACCTGAATTAAAAATCCAGCAGCAGGCCAGTGAACGTGGACAGAGTTACACTAGAGGCTTCTCCCGTCTGTGTTATACCAAACACAGTTGGCTAGCTGGATGTGAAGTTAGCAATGCTCTCTATGGCAAAGATTTATGTTCAAGTAGTTTATTGTTGTGTTGTAATCCCCGCCCATCAGTGCACCCCCCCAATTTTTTTAGCAACAGCCACCACTGGGAGGAAGTAATCAGTGAAATCACTTGCTGCAGCAACAGACTGAATGGAAACCTGCAGACTCATGGAGGGCCAAAGCTCCATGGAGCATTCAGTGGTTTGGTGCGTCTAGATGCGGATCTTGCCGGATTTGGAACATGATAATTTTCTCAATCCATTTAACCCTACACCAGGATTTTCTATCCCCAGTCATCCTGGTTTAACGTCACAATGCAATGGATTGTGGGGAATTGCCAGTCTGAAGGATTGGAGACTTAGGGGAAGTGTTCATAAAGGGTTTGAGTGAAAGGTCACTCATGGAACGTGTGTCTAAATCCGTGAGTGTGTAAGTGCTGACACTGCGACTGTGCCAGAGGGTTGTACAATGGCGTGGCTGACCACTTCTGAGCCCAGTGTCAAAGGTTGTCCCGGAAACAATGATGCACATCAGGAGGTGAGGAGCTCGTGACTGGCCAGGCCTTCTTGTCAGTGTCTCCTGTTCCGTGTCCTCCTGTCTGCCATCATCACCTGGCAGGGTTTTGTAGACACCAGAGTGGATGGCAATTTTTTGGAGAAGATTTGTGGGGTCCTGTGTCACAAGCTGGAGGAGCCCTTCAGACTCAACACCCTCTACTGCTGTCCTGTGAGCAAGGGCGGCATCAACTCCTGCCCCATTTCTCTGCATCTCACTGCATCTCAGGAGCTTTCATTTAAACTTTTAGACGCTCCTCAGTTTCCCCTAAACCTGGTTTACCCATGGTTGGCATGGCACAACCCCTGCATAGAGCTGGCAGCTGGAATGCTTAAGGAGTGGGACCCTTTATGCAAGCTGTCTTTTCTGAAATCCGTCCAACAGGCTCCCAGTTAGACTTTTGCTGTTCACACTCAGACTGCGGATCTCACTAATGTGTCTGTGGATTATGCCAACCGACACAAGCTATTCAGTATGCTACAAGCTATCATCCAGCCTCCTCACTAACGCTGCCTTTGCACCATTGCCCTTCTACCTGGTTCCTGTCCTCCTAGAAACCGCTTTTACTCCCTCTCTGCTCCTCAGGCCACATCCATGGAGGACAACATCTGTGAGGTGCTGGCCAATGGTTTAATATATACAACCACATTACCAGCTGGAGAAGACGTCTTCTTGTGGGTACCCTGTGGTCCTGCACTGAATACTGGGCCCTAAATAGCATTATGCATGGCAAAAACAATATCTACTCCCACTGCATCTGAACACCTCTAAGGTGTGTCCATCTTTACAAAGACTGACCTTCACAACACCTAAACCCTGGTATGCATCCCAGAGTGAGACAGTTGGGTTTGTTTACTTTGATCATAATCTGTTTTTCTCTTATTCTGGACAGGAGCATATTCAGCATGTGCATGGTGTCCTATAGAGGCTGTTGGAAAGCAGCCTGCTTGTGACACCGAAGAAGCATCAGTTCTAAGTCTCCACCACTTTCTTCCTAGGCATCATGACCAACAGCAGCATCCAAATTGACCCAGCCAAGGTGCAGGCAGTTTTGGAGCTGTACATTCTTCAGTCTACAATGGCTCAAGTAAACACTATTTAACTTGCCCTGCATTCTTCCCCATTCTTCTCCAGTTGGGTCAACATGTCCAAGTGCTAAGGTGTTAAATGAACCAAAAAATAAACATCCATTAGCAAGGATAAATTATATAGACATGATTTCAATTTTCATGACACACAGCAGTTTTGTTGCAATGATCAGAGCACCATCACTCAAAAAAATTAAACATCACCATTGTTGGCTATAAAATATATCATTATGTTCAAATTACTCAAAAAATTAGTTTTTCATATCAATCATATCATATCAAGTTAGTTGTGGTATTTGAAAGTAAAAATAAGCAATGTCAAGTTTACTTAGGTTGTGTAAGTTTTGCTAACTCAAATGTGTTATGTAAAACAGAAAGCAGCTCATTAAAAAGTTAGGTTGTCCCTTAGTGGCCACCATATATCCTTGCAATCTTGTGTGTGGTCACCATGGATACATCCATTATGGTCACGCGAGATTATGTAACTGGCGCCATCATTCCATCTCTCTCACTGACACAGGAGAATTCAAGGATCGGATGATTTCAATCTGCAGCCATCCTTCAAAATAGCAGTAAGAGAATGTTTTTTAACTGACATGGTTTCATAAAGCAACTAGTGTGTAGCGTTTTGTATATTATTATGTTGTAGATGCCTCTTGTCAAAGGTGCAATCTCGTTTCATGTGAAAACTCGTGGTGTGACTAGCTAGCTACTAGCTAGCCTCATGATGGTCCTAGGACCTGTTTATTTTAATTTATATTTCAATGGCCCTTTTCCAACGGAGGCCCTTGGTATTTTTTCCACCGGTATCTTTTTTTTTTTTTAAGCAGGAACTCCTAAGTTACCCCAATGTTTGCGTTTCCATAGTGGGTTAATTAGTTTGCTGACGTTCCTGATTGGGCCAGCTGGCACAACAGTTAACGTTACCGCTTTTCAGAGGCTCAGTTTTAGAGCTGTAATGAGGACAGGTATCATATGCTCTTGTCCAACCAAGTTCTTACTGGTCAGACAATTGCTGATATTACTCTCTTTTGTATTCGGGCAATAAGTTAAAATTTTGAACAAAATTACGGTAGAGATTACAATCTCTACTCGAACACTGCTTGTAAGGTTAAATCTTAGTTCGCAAAATGAATCTATTTTTAGGCACAAATGCAAGTGAAATACAGTTTTCATATCAGAACAGCTGAAAATCACTCAGCTAATATCTAAAAATGGTAGCATAAGTTGTTTGCAGGTCATTTGATTTAGCATGCTCTCTCGGCTTTCCTGTTTAACACTTGATGGCGTTGAGTGTGAACATATCAGAATTGTCATATTTCAATACTTTGTGTATTTACAAAAGTTGTGCTGTCAACACCATCAGAAATTGCTTTGTACAGCTTCAGCTGTTAACATACCTTACCGCTATCAGCAGGTGTATAGTTCACTATGAGTCCATCAGTGCTGTCTGCAAGAAACTGGCAGTTCATGTCATATGAATAGCAATAACTCCACTTAACTAGTGGAGCCAGTTACCAATGTTTATTGTAAAATGGTGTATACTTCATGTGAATCATGATGTGCTTTCAGTTGGAGCTTCTATAAAATGTGGCATGGTTTTGTTTTTGATGAAAAATCTTGACCCTAGCTTTACCTCTTCCTTTTTTGTGTGTCTGTTTCAGACTGAGAACCCTGATGATACCCAGAGAGAAATGGATCAGACTGTCATTGGCATCTATGTGATGAAACATCCAAGTGCAGATGTTGATCAACCTCCAGAGGATGTTGGCATCATAGTTGAAGGAGCTCCGAGATGTCCCCAATGCTTGTGCCCTACTGTTTGAACCTTAGCTATCCAGCTGACCTCAGGTACACTTTCGAATTCATTCAAAAGATCCTGATGGAACTTGATGCACACAGGCTTTCAACAAAAATCCAAGTTCTTAAAAACAAACTGCTGGAATGAACGCATGAATGAATGAGAATGAACGCATGAGTTTCAACATCTACACTATCATTGTTCAAAAAATCTCTGAAAAAAAAATGTAATGAACAAAGTCTCATAGCAGTTTTTTTGCTTGTTTGTTTGTTTGTTTTTGTGATCTTATTGTATGCATTGCACCTTGTATACATTCATTTCTGTATCAGTTTTACACTACTACTTAGTCTTAATACCTTTGAAGTTTGTTGATTGTTTAACTTTATAGGGGTAGTATTATTATAAGCCTTCTTGGCTTCCAACTTCTCCAGCACAATGTTTTAATTTTGTTATTTTAATGTTTATTGTATATACTTATAATATAATATAATGTTTTACCTGAAAGGTGGAAGTTTCAAATTAAACTCTAGAGCTGTGGTCTCAAACTACTATGCTATGGTTGGAGCTAAGAGCTCCAAAAATGTTTGAGTTTATTGGCAGTGTGTTTGAGATTGTAACAAACACAATTGAACTTTTTTTTTTTTTCTTGTGGCTCTCATAATGTCACCTTAAAACATTGTACATAAGCGTGCAACCCAGTAGCTCAACTGGTCGAGCATGTACCACATAGGTTGCACTCGAAGTCTGTGGTACTACAGTACAATTACTATTCAACTTTTTGAGTTCATTTAACAGTACAAAGTAATTTCAGGAAAAGCTAAACACAATCAAACACCTGTAGCAATCCCGAATTAAACATGTAACGTTTATGCATGTAAAGCATTTTTATGCTGTCCTGAAAATTATTAAATGTTTTTGTTTAACAAAGATATTAAACAATAGGTATTTTAACTGGACAAACTAAACTCAGTTGTTTAAGATTAACTTAACCACATTAGGTAGCTTTTACTTAACAATCTTGGGTTACTTTCATGAATATTCAATTCATTCGTTGAACTTAACCATGTCACATTTGTTTGATATAGGCTTAATACACAGTGGCGTGGCGTGGGGATGTTTTTTGAGGAAGCCAAGTGAGACAAAACCTCTAATCTACATGCTTTTTACATGCTCTCTCTCTTAGCTTGTATGTCGCTATTTCATGTAACCAAATGACCTGTTAAGATGTTAGCTCTGTTAGCTCTGTTCAGAGTTTAGCGCTACCAGCTAGCCACTCAGTGCGGACATAATTCCCCCCATTGAAAGTCCGAAAACCTTTCTTCCTCTCTGTACGCAGCTCTAGTTTAGGCGTTGGCCTGCCGTCAGATTTTATTTTTAGCTGTTGCTGTAGAGGTAGTTTAGTAAAATAGTTTTTTACTAAATACACCCTCCATCACTGCACTTGCTGATTTTGCTAATAAAATGTCAACACAAACTTGCTCATCTCCCTTATTTCATTCAGTGGCTTGATGATGACGATACTGTGATTTGATTGGTTTGAGGCCAAAGACTGGGTGGCTTCCCTCGACACAGTCCTGGCTAATCACAGGTGAGCAGTGTCATGCAGCCTCACCTGATTGGTTAATCATTCTTGTTTTTTTTTCAACAAGGGACGCCAACTCGGCTTGGCCTCCTTGCGGACAGCAGTGTGCAATATCGTATTTCACCACTCATTCGCCACGTAACATTTAAGGGGGCGCTGTTTTACACATCGTAAAATGCTCAATAAGTAGAGGAGAGAAATAGGGAAGAGATGACAGTGACGAAACACAGAAGAATTACCGAAACTGTTAAAAGGAGTGTATTTCCATTAAATGACAGCTACAGTCTGAAAAAAAGAGAGGAAGCATGGCTTACCTTGGCCTCCGGGAGAAAACGCCACTGTTAATGCATAAACTTGAGGAAACACAATTAAGTTGAAGTTACTTAATTCACTTTTGTACAATATACTTTATTGTGTAAATAGGATGAAAACTGGTTTATTAACTCCTACTTAACAAAGTTACGTGGAACCACTTGACATAACATTTTTAAGTAAATACAACAAATCTGCATAAAGGCAAAATCTTTGTTGCAGCAGCCTGGGTTTGCATCTGGCCCAAGCCCTTCACTGCATGTGATCACCTGAAAGCAAATAAGATTTAGGCCTATATACAAACGAAATTAGCTGTTAGTCTATTTGTTTTTAGCAAGAAACACCAGCTTGTTATCTGACTTTAGAGAGGACTGGAAGCAGGTCACTACAGACATCTTTTGTCAAACGTAATATGATTCATTCAGTTATGTCAGCATATCTGCAGGAGTTGGATGGACACAAATTTACTTTGTACAGTGTGCTCATTAATCATGACTGTTGGGAAAGGATGGATATTTTATGTGGGTGGTGACATTGTTTTTGGCCTTCATCTTACTGCACTTTATAATGTTTTCTCAAGTGTCTGAATGCGTTGATCATGTTAACTTGCAGTGCAGACACAAGCCAAAAGCAAATTTTGCAGTTCTTGTTTTTTGTCAACATCACTCACCCTAAAACTGAAGCGCTCCCAGTGATGATTGACTATCAAATTCTTAAAACTCATGCACTGCTCCCACAATTTTGCTTTTGTTATCTAGTCGGATTTTTCTTTGTGTCAGCTGTGAACTGTAACCTAAACCATGTCGATCCAGAAATGTTTGGGCGGATTGTGCTTTACAGTGGAAGATCTGTGATTTGTCATACAGAGATAGGGAGTCCTTGATTTGAAACAGCAACACAGGCATGTTTAATACTATGTAATGCCTCAAAATCACAGTCAATTACATCCATTTGTGCAGCTACAGCGCTGTGCCATCAGCCTGATCCAGGTATTGGTGAGTGCAAATCACGGTCATCTGTGGCACCAAAATTGCAGCACACCGTAATACTGATAACAACACATCCACTACCAAACAGGCACAGGCGAGGAGAAACCGGCGAGGAGAAACCATCAAGCTATATTCAGATAATCACAGGAAAGGTTTTGCTGGCCATTGTGTGAAATGGAGTGGAGAGTGAGGGGGATATATGATGTACGTGCCGTTATCATATAGCCTTGTACAGCTGCTTGTTAGCAAGCTAACAATGGCCAGGATTTCACTGGCACCCCTGGGTGTGCTTTAAATTACTTCACTGTGCCTCATAAAAGTGTCACTGTGCCAGTGAATGGCTACGCCTTGCACCATGTGCCTGTAAAAAAAAAAAAACAGGCCACTTCATTTTAAATATCAACTGTTTTTCGTGTGTAAATTGGGATGACATCATCAACTGTATCAAACTAAATCCTTAGATGCAGAAGCATATGAAAAGAAATATTTCTGCTCTCAGAGTTAAGAAAAGCATCAATATATTCCCTATGAAGAATTGTTTCACTGCTGCAATAGAGCTGAGAGTTCTTTTTGTCGTTAAAAAGCCTTTCAGTAGAACTTTGCCTCAGGAACGTTAAGAATGGCCCATAACTTCTCATCAGCTTTTAAATGTCCAGCTTTATTCGAATTTGTTTAGTGAAAGTTTGGCCCACAAAAGATACAGTACATTAATATTGTGATAATACCCAAGAGAGGTGTTCTTTATTATGATTATGGGAAGGGAAGTGATGCAATGGTGAAAGTATAATGTGCCAGACTTGGAAAGCCATGCCTACAGGAGGGGAAGACAGTCCACTGATCAATGCAACCAAATGAGAAACAGCTGTCAAAATATCTGCCGTTATTTCAGCATCTCCAAGAGTTATTTTGTTAACCGGAAAGGAGGAGGAATCTGGAAAATCTCAATACTGAGTGAATGATAGGAAACATTACTTGAAATCATGTAGGCCTGTTTAGATACCACTGTTCCCCAGTGTTAGGCCGAGATCACGTTGCACTTATAAAAGCATCAGTGCACAGTCAGACAACCGGCGCAGCATTGCACTCAGTCTGGTTACCAGGTAACAAGTGGCTCATCAACTTTAACTTGAGTTGCCTCTCAAGACATTACTGATATTACGTAAGTCCCGCCTCCTCAGATTATCACAATTCTGATTGGTCGGGACACACAGAAGTGACATTAAAGAGCGTCAGGTCAAGCTCCACTATGGAACACGGGCGTGATCATCCACACTGCCCTGAAGCCACAGAAAACAATGGGAGGTCAAAAAGTGCAACACCCGCGTGCTGCATGTTGACAGCAGGGTTTTCCATATATTCTTTTATTTGTGGTGGCCTGCCACAAATAGATTTTTCTATTCTTTGGAGTTGCGCATATCATATTCTCAACTATAGGTTGAATTTACAGCTCACACAGGGAGGTCGGAGCTGATGAAGATTATGTAAATGCAGCAGCAAGGAGGGAGGAAGAAGTTTGCATTAAACTTTTGATGTTTAATGCAACTGTATGTAAAGGCCGTGCATTTGCCCAGCCATAGTTTCACATCAGTATCCCCTGCATATAACTGACACTTGCGACACCGACACCCACGCACACCCACACACACATGCCAGCGCATAACCAATACTTCGGTTTACCGCCACACACTTTGTCTCTCTCTCTCTCTCTCTCTCTCTCTCACACACACACACACACATACACACCATCGTAAACATCTTAATTTATGCATTTTCTTAAGAACTGATGCAACCGCCCCCCCTCCATCAGTTCAAATTTTCAATGTCACTGAAGGTCAAGGTCATGTGACTACGAGAAAAGTCATATATGACTTCATATTGGTGTTTAATAGTAATCAGATGCATATCTCTTACCAATTCACTGATATGGCCATTACAAATATTCCCTACAACAGTATGTACTAGCATCGGGCTGGTACAAACTTTGACCTTAGCCTATGACCTTTGACTGATTATCCTCAAAATCTAAACAGTTCTTCCCTTCCTGACCCTTTGCACCAAGTTTGATACAAATTGGATCCAAACTGTTTGAGTTACGCTGTACGGGTGTAATAATGCGGCTGCCTCCACTGCCTCCCAGTATGATTACCGCTTTACTGCTGACAAGCCACAGCAGGGGTGAAAAAAACAGTAAAAATAAATAAATATAACAGACACAGAGTGAGAACAGTAAAGATAATTGTAACAGATAAGTGATGATAAAGTCTTGGTCTTAGACTCATTAGGGAGATTTTTTTTTTGGATTCAGGGTCATCAGCCCTGAGCAGCAGCATAATAAAATCCCCCCAGGGAGTCCAGATACTGGTGGTAATGGTGGCTGATGATGACTGATGACTTCTATTGTTTTTTTCCATGGGTCAGGGGGTGCAATTTTCTTTCATTTATTTTAAT
>OMLF01019922.1:27439-39389 GCA_900302615.1 Holocentrus rufus
TTATTTTAATTTTTTTGTATAAACTATGGGCCTGTAAAGCTCTTCGAAACCCTAACTTTGATTGTGGACTTGAACTTGGACCAAAAAAAGACTGTTTGTTTGTTTGTTTGTTTGTTTTGTTTTTGGTTTTGTTTTTGTTGTTTATCATTACATCACTGTGTGCACATACCCTGACTATAAAGAGCAAATCAGGCAAATATCAAATGTAATCAGTGAGTGGTCAGACAGCATAGGATTATGGGGGACGACACTCTAGCTAACGAGATCTACACCCCAGAATAGAACTTAATCTAGACTAAATGTGATCATGAGGAAGTTGTAATTCATGCTGGACAAAACAAATCAGGCTGTATGTTAATCGTCACCTGCAATCCCTGATCAGCCAGTATGTAACAGTAAATGCCCAAGATCTGTAAGAAGGGGTTGAGGTTAACCTATGTGGCCCCTGCAATTAAGCTGATCTCCCTTTGAAGGGTTCATGACCTCAGCTGGGGAAGAACAATACTCAGCAGACAAGGCAGACTTGTGGAAAGACACATAGCCTAGCACTCCCCCATCCCTACCTCCACCTCTCAAAACAAAGCCCACAGTTTTACTGGTAATCTGGGTGAGTTCTAAAAAAGCATACTGCTGAACTGCAGCCAAAGGTCTAAGAGTGGTGTTTGGTTTTTGTGTGGGCGTGCGCTCATTTTTTTTTTTTTTAAATGAATATTGATAGGGTTAGGATTAGAAGGTTTGGATAGGTTGGGTTGGGCACGGAAAAAACAGACAGGCAGAAAAATAAGCTCCACGTCCCGCAAGCCACCAGCACTGTTGTGGATGTCTGCGCAAGGACTTCATTAACATCGGAGCTGAAATCAAAGCCTGCAAATTCAGCTCTGCTCTTCACTCTCATTTTTACATAAACAATTTTTTCACCCCTACAAAGGCAGCTGCAACTGTTTGTACTTGCATATGCCACAATAGAAGATATTTTTAACTCATACGTCTAAGGATCATTCAGTCCCATTCAATTCCAAACAGCATCGAAAAAAAAAAACTCTGGACTTCTGGTTCCACCACTGTTGAGGTGGCATCTTGAGGCACATTTTGGATAATGAATAAAGGGTTGTTACCAGAACTAGGACCAACAAAATGCTCAAGATGTGGCATTACAATTTAACACACAGCTCTTCAGACCACTAACAACATGATGAGGAAGAGTGCAGTGTTAGCATGCGAATAATACTAAACCAACTCAGCGACTTCAGGTGTGATAACAAGCAATAAGTCCTGGTCAACACTGGTTACTTCTGCACAACCAGAATTTATATAGGTGACAAATGTATAAAACCTCATAGGCCAAGTTGTTTTGCTAACGCTAGCAAGTTAGCTACACAGTTTAACTTCACCAGCTAGTTAAAGCAATTTGATATGTAATTAGTTAAAGATAGCATTGGAAATGCATTGATATTTACCTAATGCGTCTGTTTTCTTCAGTGAAGTCTGAGAGAAGCAAATACTGCTGAACACAATTTTGGTGTTTCCCCTGGAGGAAAATACTGAGCTCTCTCTTTTTGCTGGCATCCATGTTTTTGGGGTTGACACCGTGAGCACAAAGTTGTGACAGGTTGGAAATGTAAAAGTTGGAAATTCTGAGTTCCGGCTTGAAATAAACATAGCATTAGAGCTTTTACAAATACATCGCCCTTTCACAGCTATATAGTTCTTGAAAATGTTTAATAAAAAAATAACAGGAGGGGACCTGGGGTAACCAGGTTTCCCACTTTGAATCGTACTGCTCAGGATTTATATCTCTTGTCCCGCGTCTCACATACTGAGACAATGCCCCTAATTTTGATTGGCTCTAGTTTAAAAGTCAGACCACTGCTGTGTAGAAAGCAGAGAAGGCTGTTGGAAGTAAATCAAACTGGGCACATGTGGGGTTAAGCGCACATTAACCTGTGACCGCAGCGCCCATTAGGGAATAATTTGCGAGCCAAAACAAAGTCACAGGCGGAATATTACGAAAACATGGAAACTACCAAGAAAAGGAAATACTTGTACTGTAACCAAGACGGAGACACAGAGCATCACTCCCATGCATACAGATCTGATGAGTTAAGCATTACGAGTATTATAGCTGCATAATCCAGCATTGTGTGTTCTCTAGTAGGTCTTTGATGTCTCATCTTGTTTGAATGTTATTAATCATCATAAGTCAAGTCAAACTAATCTATTTTTTCTGACTAGTGCAAAAAAAGTGCATGAGCATGAATCAAGCTAGAAATAGGAAGATTTAATTTATTATTTTTTTTACTATTACTGAAAATCCACAGTGTTCAGTGGTTCACTCTTCCTGTCAAACTCTCTAAATATTAATAATAAAAAAGAAAGTAACTCTTAAGACTTCTAATTTGGTTGATATTGTGAATGAAAATCCACTGAATGTTGTAAGGAATTCTTTTAAGAAAAGAGAAGGGATTGTTCTATTTCACTCTTCGATGGAATTATTCATCCTGTGAGTTCATTTCTCTAAGTGCTAGTGCAATACCTAAGAGAAACGAGAGTTTCTCGTACAGCATACGAAGCATACAAAACTAAACGGACGAAGTTATTGCAGCTGAGAGACAAAACGCCTAACTGCATGGCAGCAACCTGCGACCCAGCCACACATTGCACTCTGACAACCAAGTGTTAAGTTTATATAACCACTTGATTTTTGATCAACTTGCTATATATTAATAACTAAGCTTTATGAATAGAATGATCAAAACCACAAACATAATCAACATTGTTCAAATTTCTCAATAAAAAAAATAAATGAATAAAGGAATAATAAAAATTAAATTGTGAATAAGATGTTTTGTAGTTCTTACTCTTGTGATCAGAAATTCATATGATCAATATTGAGGCTGTTTTGTCATTATTTTTATCAAACCACAATAAAAAAATACATACAGATGATTTAGTTGGTTGAACAGATACAGATACAGATAATGGTGTACTCACTCATCCCTATGGGCTGGCTAAGGACAGAGCAGCAGGATTGGATTATGGAACATAAACAGAATGGGAAACATCAAACTACTAGGAAAGTGTACAGGGATTATAACAATTAGCCGACATGACTTAAGTACTGCTACCTGAGAAGCAGCAAATCAGATTAACATCTAGGCCTAAATGAAGAATTTTGACAAGGACTGAGGCAATTAAATGAGGAAGTTAGAAGAAGACGAGCTTAAGCAAAGTGATCGAGGTTGGATGAATATTTGCTTGCGCCTGGGGAAGTCTCTTGTTGATGTCTGAAGTTGGAAGTAGGATGGAAGATGAGAAGCCCGGGGCTGCAATACGCAGGAGAGCTAGGAGGAGTTGGATCAAACAGAACAGACTCAACTCCTGTAGGATGGGAGTGGCTGGAATGGATTCTGTTGGCTCTTCATGGGGTTCCACTGGCTCTGCATTTTTATCTCTCAGAGTGGACTCAAGTGAGAGACTTGAAACAGACTACAGGGACTCAAAGGATTGAGGCTGAAGCAGGCCTCAGTGGACCCAGGTGGACCAAAGTCGGCCAAGTGAGACACTTCAGGCTGGAGACTGGAGACCATGTGCTATTTGCAGGTAATGTTTTTTTATAATAACTTGGTGATCACCCTGGGCAGGATGTATTAGCCAATGGTATCAGGTCATGCAAATTTGGGGCCAACTTGTGCCACCTGCTTAGTTGCTTGGCCATGGGGGTGTGGGCTCAGAATCTTCTCTTCATCTCAATTTTACCAATGGATTTGAAAAGTCATTATTAAAACAAACCACACCAAACATGCCAAATTAACTTCCACACACAACAAAGTTAGTATTTTGGAACACTGAGAATTTAACTATTTTCTAACATTGTCCAGCGTGCGGCCCCTGTCATCATACTTATATAGTTCAGCACTATGAAAAATCTAAAGTCTCTGTAAAAAGAAATAGGTAAAATGTTTGTTTTCTGGTGTACATGGCTCACATTCTTTAGTCTGCTCCTGTACGCTATCAGAAGAGATCTCCAGATCTGTGTGTGTGTGTGTGTGTGTGAGTGTATGTGTGCATGTGCGTGTGTGTGTGTGAATTGTCTTGGTTGGATGCCCATCTGCTGGGAAGGGTAAAACGACCCTCTGATGAACCTAGTTAGTCCAAGCGTCTGGTTTAGTTTCCTGGTCTGGTGTTCTGTATTGTTTATTTTGACTGTAATATAAGGATCACAACTACTGTAAATTGTGCCTGTTGGGTCTGGAGATGGCGAGCAAGTTAGAGGTGACCATTTGGTTAGAGAGGTCGAGGGGGCAGCATTCCTTGTTCACCCACTGAAAATCAAAGTGAGAACTGATCTTGCAGAAACAGAAGTGATCTCCTGGACAGCCGGGATCAAAGGAGAAAGTTCCATCCTGTTGTCTGCTTTTCCCAGTACAGGACATGATCCTACAACGCACTTTGAAAAGTTGCATCCGAACACTTGTAACAGGCTATACAGTCACAATGCCGTTCACACAGCAAATATTACACAATGCAATCAAAGCACATATTTGACCTGTCAAGACCTGATAAATTGTCATTTATAGCAAAGGAAGCGTAGCTGCAGCAATAGGGTTGGGTACACACACTGGCACCTGGGATCTGTCAGGACGGCCATCGCCTTCTTCTCTTGGCCCTGGTCCAGTGTGCTCAAGACAATGTTACTCATTCACCTGCCCTAGCCAGATTTCCTTAACCATTTTTGGAATTCAGGCAGCCTTTCAGTCACAAGCCTGCTCCTTGAACCTCGAGGCCACTGCAGCTGACAGGGTGAAGGGAAGCCAAAAGAGTAATGGTTCTCTCCCAAAGCCTGCATTGTTCAACGACCACTTTCTTGAGAATAAATACATTGTTTGCTGTCACTTTTTAGAGGATACCTGCTTATTTTAGGTTCAGTCACTGTAATTGAAGCTAATCCCATCCCACTAAGAACAATACCATGTTGAATCAAGCACATGAGCACCAGACTGGTTCATTTGGTCACTTAAATATCCATTTTCAGTTCAGGGGAGTTAGTAATGTACTTACAAGTAAATCCTTAATGTAACCCTCTGGGGGCCAATTATAGATTTGCACACCAATGCTGAGTTGGGATTTAAGGGACTGCTGTTCCCTAATACACTGATACGCCTGAAGGTAGTGTGGCTTATTTTTGTGCATTTAATCCTGCTGCTCACCTAGTTTTTTTGCCAGAGGGTCAGAGCTTCATGTTGACACCAGAATTTAGGTTAGAATCTGGTCCATATTTTGTTGTATGACAGCATTCCTAATGTGAGAAATGTTTTCAATAGATTGAACTGCTGAGTCACTGTGCAGAACAATAGACTCCCTCACTGGAAAGACAATCAGCTCTTTGGGGAGGGCTGCTGGTCAGAAACCAACACCAGTGGGGATTCACGGACTCTGAAACTGCTTATAAAATTGGTCATCAGGGCAGCAAAAAAAGTGCCTCAAGAGACTGTCTTTACACCTGACAAAAGGCTTCTGCAAACATCCTCTCCACTGAAGTTTCCTTGAGCAAGACACTGAATTCCCACCAGCTCCAGAGCTCCAGCAGGGCGGTTTTGTAGTGGATCATCTCACCCTGAGGTGAAAATAGAAACTCCCCACTGGGATCAATCAAGCATCTCATTAGTTATATCTTTTTTACTCAATAGTGCCGCGCATCAAAACAAGATTGACTTGAGCTACCTAATGTTAAAGCATAATCACCTTTAATTTAACACAAGTTATGATAATGTGGGTGTTTATTATAGCAATTAATAAAGAGTAACTATTTCTGTGTCAACATGCTAATAGTGCAAGAGTAGAACACTTTTAAATTCCTATTAGGAATGTCATGTCAATTATCCTCAAAGAGAAGGGACTGGATAAAATCGGCTTGATTATTTTAAAAACTGATCAATATCTGTGGATTGTCTAACAACACTCCCACTACTGTGTTACTGTCATTTTGCACATTTGATCGATATTCTGTTAAATCACTTTGATTCACAGTTGTTATTATAGTGTTATGACCCAGCAGAGCAAGGGCTGCCACAATAGCAAATGGCATAGAAACGCAAAAGTAAATGAACAGGCCCACACTTATAATAAAACTTGTAGTTTGCAGGGATGTCTGCATGTGAATGGGTTTGCTGAGATGCATTCAGCGACCTACACTACAAGTGGTCAGAAGGAATCCTATATTTACAGTAATTTTCAAAAGCGTCTTTCCAAAGAAACGCTTTCTAAACTAAAGCTTTGTAAGATGATTCTACAATCATCTTAGCCTTAAGAGCCTTTCGGGAAATGGGGCCCTGGTTGGGTGTGAGCAGTGTCTCACTGGTGGAATTCATGTTTTTCTGTATCTACTGGCTTTGTTTCTTGGTTGGCAATACATCCACTGATTGTCTCCACTGTTTTGTTTTTCCAAATCCTCATCTTTGCCAGTTGCCAGAGCTTTGCTAGTGCCCGCGTCAAAAGGGTCAAATCTAATTGATGGCAAGAAAGCTATACAGTAGTGCTGTAAAGCATAAACAAGTTCATGTAGTTTCAATAAACTCATTGTTTCCTCGTTTTGCAAATTCATGTAGCAAGATGCTCCAAAATGTAACCAGATCATGTACTCTATACAGCAAATCTGTGGTGAAAGTCGTTTCTATCATGTATTGTTCTTGAGTTATTGTGTTCACAAGAATATGTCTGCACACAGACAGTTTTTGTCTGTAGAAGAGCTGTTGTGGCTTCTGTTCACCCACAGAACTACCAATGGGAGATGTTGTAAGGTCTAGTGTACACATGAGGTTGAACAGCATGGAAAGATCCAAATGGATGCTGCAGAGGTCAGAGGTCACATAGTTCTGCGATTCTACAATATTTCCAATTTATGTCACCTACATATGGAATGATTTAATTCGTGATCATTTTGTAAATAAGTAGCTTAAAGAAAATTGTCTGGACAAGAACAGTGGTTCTCATTCAATCACACCATCAGAAAGGACAGTAGATGATGCTGTTGTGTCATCTGGCAGAAAAAGGCACCCAGCATCACAAGGATCTTTCAAGGATCTGTAAAGCTGCAGTATGGAGTTTTGTTGTCAGCCCAGAGCACAAAGTGGGGCAGCAACAGAGAGGAGTGTCCCAGCTGACACCAAGTTCTGCCAGGTAGTCACAAATCTACCTAAAAGCAAAGTACAAACTGTCTCCTAAACAGCAGGGAGGAGTGCTCTTGTACAAAATCTTACAGTCCAGCTGCACTGATCAACAGGAGCATGCCGTCTGCACTGTACTGATGTCTGATCTGGATATGGAAGTTTTTTTAAATGTCTTGCTGCTATTTGGAGCTGTGTGAAGTGAAAGCTTAAACATTTTATCTCATCTCTTCTTTCCTCATCTCATCTCATCTCATAATTTCGTCTCTTCTCATCTCATATCTTCTCCTTATCTCATCTTATCTCCTAATCTCATGTCCTCTCCTCAAATTTCCACATCTGATGTCCTCTCATCTCATGTCATCTTGCCTCCTCTCGCTATCTCATTTCATCTCTTCCCCTCATCTCCTTTCATCTCATCTCTTTGCCATATCTTCCCTCATCTCTTCTTCTCTTCGTGTCATCTCTTCCCCTCATCTCATCTCTTTTCATTTCATGTCTTCTCATTGCTTCTCCTCATCTCATCTCACCATCTAATCTCTTCTCTTCATCTCGTCTCTTCTCCTCATCTCTTCTCATGCCATTTATTCTCATCTCTTCACATCTCATCATCTCATCTCGCCTCATCTCTTCACATAATCTCATCTCATCTCATGCATGTTCTTTTTCTACCCACACAATTGCAATGCTGCAAACCAGCAAAGTTATCAGCTGAACGAGGGTACGGCATCGTTGCCTCAACTGCTGTGTAATCAAATTTGTGAAAATGACATGGGCAAACCAAAAACAAGAACAAGCTATGATTACATACTGACTGTAGTTGTAGGAAGTCTAACTCGTTTTGGAACATTTTCTGAAAATCATGTTGAATGCACCAGCAATTTGACCTCTACCTAATTTACATAAGTTTATGTACTTTCAAGAGTTGCGGCATGACTTTATTGCATGACTGTTAGCTAAGAGTGGAGATATAGTACAGATATAGTATATATTGTCATTTTTTACATATGTGTGTCCTCTCTAACAACACACATTTGTGTTGCTTTTCAACACAACAAAGGTTAATGACAATACATTTTAACAGAAGACATGGCTTTAGCATGACCTATGTTGAAAAGTAACACAAATGTAAGTTGTTCTACATAATGACACATCCTTAAAATAAAACAATACTATGGGCATGTGCAAAGTGGAGCTTGCCGGTAACTTTGACATATTCATCTGTTTTCACCCATAAATATCAGTAGGAATGTGTACTCCCTAATCCCTTTGTAGTCCAAAAACTCTAATTAGACAATGACACTCCCGGTGGGGTTTTGAATCAAACAGGGCCACCCACACTCTAACAGTGTGTACTCATTGTAATGTTGAGCACTTTTATTACAGTATATTATCCACTAAATGGACACTCACTCCAGAGGCCAGATTCTCCACAAACGGTTTGGGGATTCACACTGCAAATACAGGAAATCCTGTTCCGCTCTAAGACTAATAAATAACAGTTATCCTTTGAGAAACTCAAATGCTAGACCTTTATGAGAAAAATGTCACTTGTGTCCCTTGAGCAGTACAATCAGCACTCAGTCTTCAGAGGGCCTGAAGGTTTGGATTACATTCATTGGCAAATGTCCAGGGCATAATAGCAGATTATGACATATCACAAAATAACGGGCAGATTTACATAACATGCACATTGCATAATTTAATTACACTTGCCAGACAGCTACGTGAGAAACAAGCACCCTGGATTTCATAATTTAGGTGGGCATTGTACAATAAGCAGTAAACAAACAAGTCTTTTTCTAATTGATAATCCTATTGTTGTTTCCCTGCAATCTATCCAAGACTGAAGATCTTTATTGTGCAAATTCTGCACCCAAAAACCTTGCAAGCAGGGCCCGAAAGCACTTGCAGATAATCACTGCTTTTGAGCCAGAGTGTCGCAGCTACTCCATGTTGTTCTTGATGGACCACATACAATGACTGTTTCTGAACTACATTCAAAGCACTCACAGGTTGCAGCATCACAAAACTACTGGCCACATAACTAGTTTGTGGTCTCCCTGAGGGTAGGGACTGTTCCTGCACCAAATGCATGAGCCTGAAAGCCTATCATTAGAGATTTCACCTCTGGCATGGCAATTTATGTCTGGTGTAAAGCCCCAGTGACACCCCCTGTTGAATAGCTGTCTTATCCCTGTCGGCTTTGTTTATACAGGAATTTTTACTAGATTGTAAAACAGGGTAATATTAAGCACTTCATCATTGCTGTGAGTCAAAGTCTTCATGAGAGTATTTGAACATACTGAGCATGTAAAATATTGGGGACATTTGCTTTTGCCATTTAACAGATATATAATCAAGACTGAACAATGTCACTTATTAAATCCATTACTGTCATTATGTCTTGATTTACATGAACAAGAAGAGGGCTTTACAACCTTTAAACAGCCATGGTATGAGAAAAAAAAAATCCTGCCTCCTTCCCTTCATCTATGTGTCTGGTTTTCATGACAGAGACTGATTTCATTGTCACAATCAAGACAGTTTTCATCTAATATTACATGCAGATAGCAACAATCCATATAAAAGAATAAATACCATAATTCTGTGAAAACCCATTTGTAAGTAACAGTCATTCAGAATTGCCTGCTGCAAGTTTTATGTTTATATAAAATCCATAATGATTTACACTAAATTTTTTGTTTAATTGCTTATATTATGTAGTCTTTGTCTTACCTGTTCACAGATGTAAATAACTGTAAGAAAAAGTGAGTAATGAAGAGTGTTGAAGATAGTAATTCACAAAAAAAGAAAAGAAGCTATAATTTGGACTCAGCCAGTGAGAAAGTGTTCTTTCATTTCACTTTCTGGCAAAAGGGCCTTGGGGGAAGGCTTTGATGATTGATGCCATGAAACGGCAAGTTGCCTTTTCACTCTTGCCTTGAATTTTAGGCAAGTGAAAAAAAGAAGAAAATAGGATCTAGGAGTTAGTGGTTCAGTGCAGCATGCTGCAATTATTACTTGCCAAGGCACTTTTACTTTAAAACAGACTGCTATTACCAAATTCAAGAGGTGCACTTCAAAATGAGGTGGCCGCCTTTTTAAGAAAGAAAGAAAGAAAGAAAAAGTGCGGACTGCATTTACTGGTATGTGAGTGAAGATGTGGATTATCAAGATAGGACAGAGCAAAACTTTAATATAGCATGCAGTTACCATGCACTAAAAATATCCTACACAAACTCTTAAAATAACCACAGGTGATACTATAAAGGAATCCAATTAGGTAACATAAGGTCACTATTAACTCAGTATTGAGTCGCACAGACAGCACTGTTAGCTCCTGCAGTAAATCAGTGATACTATGGGATATAAATACCATAAGGTGGTATAAAACGTTATTGAGTACCACAGAAAAATATTAAAGTGACACCTTGGGCGATACCGCCTTAAAGTATCACTAAGTAGCCTCCAACCCCACCATTGAGCAACCTCTACAGCAAAAACTGTAGCTGTGTTTTCATTTCATTATGATGGATGAAATGGTTTTGAAGCGCACTCCTTCATGCTGTATGTGCAGCCCGTCAGAGGGCGGCTCTTGGACTGCTTTAACGCATCATTATAAAGGCTTGCCCTGCTGATTAGTCTCCAACTCCCTCCCTCAGTCCGCAGTCCCGCTCTGCCGCTGTCAGTCCGCTGTGTCTGGATCTAATATTTAGTAGATACATGGTCTGGACGCCCACAATTAGCCGACAGGTTGTAAAGGTTGAAAGCTTTTATTTCTCACCTTTTTTTTTCACCTCTGCTTGGATACTACTGACCTAGGCATTGGATATGTGCACACGGGATGATGACAACCCCTTTCCTCCACGTAGAAGCAAGATAAAATAGGCTTTCGCATACACTGGATTTACTCCTCTCGTTCCATATGAAGAAGTCAAAAGTAAGTGTGTGTGCATGTGTGTTTTTTATGATAACTTTTTATTGTTTTACCTAGAAACCCATTTTGCATGAAGGCACGAAGCGGGACACTACAGGATCTAGCGCACCGAGTTTGATAAATGGTTTAGCAGACGTCTTAACATACTTTGCATTAGTCTTTATTAAGTTTATTAGGCTGCGAATCGCCTTTAATTATAGGCACAATCCATTCAAGAGAAACGCATATGTAACTGAATCAAAGCGAAGTGTAGGCTATACCGGAGGAACAGGAAATATTTCTTATATGGCTTGGGTTCAGAGCAGTAACCGCCGATCACGTTATTGTAAACTAACTTGCGGTATTTTCCCTAAATGTTCGCCCTGCCTGGAGTTGAAGCAGTTTGCCCTGCAATCCTGTCTTCCTTATTTCTCAGGCGACAGTACATAAGGCAGAGGCTGTAAAGGCTCATAAATCAATAAGTTTATTTTTACGGCGCCAGTCTGGTAGGCCTGCTTGCGTGTTTGCGGTCATTGATTTCTTGTTGTTTTGTTTCTTGTGATGATGAAGATAATCAGGGAGCTATAGTTCAAATGGTCCCACCTTAACTGGGTCTACCCACCGTTTTACCTGCGGAAAGAGTTTGCAACAATTTACACTGCCGTGAATCAAATTAGGTGGCGGTAAGACGGCAAATTAGGTGGTGGTAAGATGGTAATAAGTATGCAGAAGTATGCAGATGATCTCTTTGATGTGCATTGAAGCAGAAATTAATTATTTTTTTTGTTTGTTTTTTGTTGTTGATGTTTTGTTTCTCTGAAGGTTTGTGATCATGGTGGCCGCTTGCCTCATGACCTGCGCGCACTTT